>PVHX01007603.1:31612-89993 GCA_004024805.1 Geosciurus inauris
TTTTTTTTTGGTACTGGGGATTGAACTCAGGGGCACTCGACCACTGAGCCACATCCCCAGCCCGATTTTGTGTTTTATGTAGAGACAGGGTCTCACTGAGTCGCTTAGCGCCTCGACATTGCTGAGGCTGGCTTTGAACTCGCGATTCTCCTGTCTCAGCCTCCCTAAGTGCTGGGATTACAGGCTTGAGCCACCGCGCAAATCATCATGGTCAGTGATGATTGTGTCTTCACATCCTTGATATATTTTATTTTTATTTTTGGAAACAATTCAATATTTAGAAACAATATGTTAGAAACAATTCAAATCACTGTTAACCACAGGTAACTGATAAAGCAAAATCTCAGGGATAAAAGACTCCTTTATTTATATAAGGTAAGCAAGTATACCTTATTTATATAAGGTATTTATATTGGTTCTGTCTCTCCACAGAACTCTGATTACTAAAATCATGTTGGAAAGTCCTCCTAATAAGTCTAAGTATATTCCTGCTGTGTTTTCAAGAAAAAGAAAGCAATTTGTGAATAAACAATTAGCATTTGGCCCTAATAGAAAATACTCAACACTGCATAGACTGAAGTCAGTGCTTGTAGCTCAGTTGTGTTTGTGCATAAGGATTTCTTCCTTCTTTCAAATTTAAAATATTATATTTTGGACCTGGGATTAAAATAACATTAAAAGGCTGGGCGCAGTGGCACAAGCCTGTAATCCCAGCACTTAGGGAGGCTGAGACAGGAGAATCACTAGTTCAAAGGCAGCCTCAGCAAGGGCGAGGCACTAAGCAACTCAGTGAGACCCTGTCTCTACATAAAACACAAAATAGGGCTGGGGATGTGGCTCAGTGGTCGAGTGCCCCTGAGTTCAATCTCTAGTACCAAAAATAAATAAATAAATAATAACATTAGATTGTTATATTCTTATCTCTCACAGTAGATATATAACTGTAAATAACTCTCTGACTTCAAAATGTTGCAAACTTTGTTATTCAGCCACAAGGTGGCAATATAATTCAAATAATAAACCAGGCAAAAAATTAAATAATTTTCCTGTGTTAGGTTGGTTCCCAGCTTTCTTTTACTCACAATTTTTTTTTAATGTCTATGCTTTTTACTCATTACTGGAACTTATAATGTTAATTTATAATCATCCTCAGTCAAGTACTTTAGGTTGTTAAGATAGGTCACAGCAAAAACTAGGAAAACTGTCTTACATATGTAAAAGAAACTTTTCTACTTTCTGGATCATAACAAAAATCTATGTGCAATTTTTAATTTTAATGTTGGGTTTTTTAATCTTAATAAAAAAGTGTGCATTCAAATTTCGTGTGCTAAGTTATAGTAAAATATATATTATATCATTTCTATAACAGCAACAACAATGAAAATCACCTTTTAACTTACCATAGTTTACTTTTTGAAATAGATAAAAGATGATAAGTTTATATTTTCCTTGATATCTACTGAATATGATTTCATCTTTGCTGATTCTAAATGATACCAGTGTGCCAGTGTAATCTGTCTTTGGACCTCAACGTGGATGGTGGTTCAGTGAAGGAGAAAGGTCCTCTGAGTTAGTAGAGCTTCCTCATCCATAACCACCACCCTCTGTATACCATAAGGTTTGGGCACCATTCCTGGCTTCTCATATGTTCTTCAAAGTGTATCTACGTTATTTACTTTTCTCTTCAAAATGTTTCATGAACAATCATATTAACCTTTCGTGGGATAAATTTAAACATTCTTGAACCATTGATATAAGGTTAAAGTGACCATTCAATGGTCCTGCATCACCGCTATTCTGTTAAACATAATTGATTTTAGACAAGTAAGTGATAAAGCACAAGAGTAATAAAGAGTCAGGTTTGATTATATGAATGATATGTTCACATTTTGTGAAGGCTACCAAGAACTTGAAATTTGAAAAGAAAATTATGAGCAGTCACTTTGCAGAACATGAGAGAAGGATATGGCCACCACCCACACAAACGAAAGAGGAAATCAGCTAAAAAATTTAACAAACTTATTAAAGGCCAACTTGGGGCTAAAATGTCAATTTTTGCTAGCTGAGATCCCAGACATAAAGGCAGTTTGCAGAGGGTAAAAACAGAACTGTCTCCCAATAGGGCAAAGCAACCCTCTGAACCCTCTGGCCCTCAGACTTTGCAAAAAGACCCAAGGTACTTCGGGTTTGGAGACGATATATATTTTCATTGGTTAAAGGGTTAAGAATGCTTCATTAACAGATGACATAATTGTGTATGTGGAATATTCAAGGATTCTAAAAAAAATAAAACAAAAGAAACCTCTTTGAATTGATGAAATAATTTATCAAGATCTTAGAACATGAAACCAACAGAAAAATTATTTATGTTGTGCATTCAAGAAAATGCAATTGAGGGCTGGGGCAGAGTGTTTACTTAACATGAGAATTGCCTTGAGTTTAATCCTCAGAATCTCAGGGAAGGAAGGACGAAAGGAAGGAAAGAGGGAAGGAGAGAGTGAGGGAGAGAGGGAAGGTTAGGGAGGGAGGAAGAGTGTATGAACTATTAAAAACTGAATGATTTTCAAATGCATGCCATAAAATTGCTCCAAAAGTAAAATACTTCCAGAAGAAACTTAACGAAAAAGTTGCTTCTAGTTTTGTTTTGACATAGAAAATCTGACAGCAAAATTTATATGGAATTGTAAAGGAACTACAGTAGCTAAATAATTTTGAAAAAAAAAACTTGGAAAAATTACATTACCTATTTTTTCAATTTAAAAGTTAAAAGGAAAGTAGTCGAGAAAAAGGAATAATTTTAAAACTATATATATATGTGTATATATATATGCATATATATACATATGTCTGTTTTGTTATATATGTAAAAGTAGATATTATAAAGTTTTAAAAATGTTTCATGCTTCCTCACTAGTTTAAATTTTGTTTAAAAGTAATATAAGAAGTAGAGTTTGCTATTAGTTGAAGGAAAGTAGAAAAAGACTCTATTTGCTTAACTCCTACAGAAATCTGTTAAAACTTTCAATTTATGCATAAAATTTTTGGATTTTTTTCAAATACGAAACAATCAGTTTTATATTTAAGTTGACATGATCATATAACTGAAAGCAGTTACATTTTGTTGAAAGTAAAATAAGGACTAATTCAGTGCCTGTGTCCTTCATCCCTCGCAAAAGTAAAAATGTTAGGGCCAGAAGTTTGCATTTGTGCAGATTCAAAGACATTGTTTTAAGGCAGAGCTTTTGGAAAATTTCTGATACACAAACCAGTGGTCTTCTTATATTTTAATGGATTCACATAGACATGAATATTTTTTGTTCTTTTTCACTTTAGTAGTCTCAAATAATAAATTAAAATTTCAGGAAACAAAAATGTAACCCTTTAGTCATGGTATTGACTATTATATTAATTCTAAAATTTTCTAAATGATGTATGCATGACATAACACATCAGATACGATTTATGTGTATTCTAAATGTTTAATAGAGACTGAATATTTGCAAAACCATATTCCATTATTTCCATATAGAATGTTTCCTCATAAAATTGATTCCTTGATTATGGTGAAATTAATTTTTGGCAAATGAATTAAAAACAAAAGTACCTAAGGGTGTAATTTTTATAGATTTTTCTTTTTAATGTTCTTAACTTCCCTGTTAAAATCCCTTAAAATGATTAAGGCTTCTCCTTTATGAGAAAGTCAAAACAAGAGATTAAGCATTTGAATTCGACATAAACTTGTATTTCTGTTTGAAACGCCTGTATTTCAAACTCAGATATCTAACTTCAGGCTTTCCTCATCTCATCAAGAAAAAGCACTGCAATCTCTATCATTCTGTTATTTTCTTTGATAATGTCTTAAATTTTAAATATTAATTTAAATAGGATTTCAAAATAGCCATGTACACCTAAAAAATTGTCTTCCGTTTTAAAGGAATATATGGTACAGATTTTAATAGCAAAATACTCTCAGGTTTTTTGCAATTTGAAACTGACAAAATTAACAGTTATATTTATCCCTTTAAAAAATAAGTTTGCTCAGCAATTATAGTACAGAACAGTACATCCATGTTTACTTAGAATGACTAGATAGATATACATTTAAAAATTGATAATCAAACATTTTGGAATTGATAAATATATAATTGTATAATTTGCAACTATAAAGAACAATAAAAAATCATATGCTGAAACAAACATTTATTTTTATTTATTTTTATTTTTATTTTTTTTGGTACTGGGGATTGAACTCAGGAGTACTCAACCACTGAGACAGGGTCTCACTGAGTTGCTTAGCACCTCGCCATTGCTGAGGCTGGCTTTGAACTGAAACAAACATTTAAAGGTCCTAATAGTTAAGAAGGGAAAGCACATGGTTTTTTTGAGCCTCTACACCATCCTTTGTTGCATCTTGAGATTTAAGAATGAAAGACATTGTTTTTAATGTCATTTTGTAGACCTACACATTACATTAGAATTCCATATTTTAGTTCAATGCCTGGCAATTTTCGTCTTGTTTCTGTCTAACAATATTATATTAATAAAACAGCCAACAAAAAAAATCAAAACAAATCTTTGTTAAGTGCTAAAACATTTACTTTAACAGTAATTTGTCAATAAGGCAAGTCTTAACGGATTTTAAAGGACTGAAATAATCCTGAATTTATCCCCTGATCACAGAAAAATTAACCTAGAAATTAAAAATCTTTATAAGATGGTACTGCTATTTTTAGTATTCATTGGTAAAATCCAACAGTCATCCAGTCATCACAAGGTATACTAGGGAAGCTGTGCAGATAACAGACAAGGATGAGGCACACTTGAGGAAAATAACAGCCTGGTGCTTCTGCTCCACCACTCCTAAAATCTCCTGTGAGCATATACTGTTCTGTTTCATGTGGAATTAAAGAATTGAGTCCCTTGACAGCACATTTATTCTGAAAATGTAGATAATTGAAGCCCAAATCATTTTTTATTTGAATGATTGCCACTATTTTCATTATATTGTCTCTAGAAACTCCCTTTGAAATTTTAAACAAAAGACAAATTCATTACATGAGGATATGGTATGTAAATCATAGACTCATATTAAATTATCTTTGTATCAAGAGAAGAGTTGTATTCAAATGTTCATGTCTCATATTAAGAAAGAAAAAATAATATATTTTCTCTAGTTATCACTCCTTTAAATAACTAAGCCACTATTACAGTAATAAGATTCTTCATATTATTATTAAATGATAATTCACACAGAATATATTCTTTAAACATTTAAAAATGGCAAATTATCAAACTGTAATTATTAGCATTTCACATGGAACTGTAAAATATTGATTTTTACTTTAAAATTTCAATATATACACTTATAGTAATTACCTTAATAACTAACTTAAGAAATAACTATTCTAAATGAATTTGGAAAAATTAAATCAAAATGAGAAAAAGAAAAGAATTCAGATCCATGGAACAACTGGATTCTAATTATACCTCCCCCCTACAAGCCTCTTATTTAACATGAGAGGGTGAAATAGTGCCTTGGATATTCTCAGTATATATCAGAACATGTACCAAATCATTCTCAGCAGACATAAGTATTTATTGTTCCTCAGCATATTTTATCTGAGTACATTACTGAAAGCTTTGGGAAAGGACTGAGTCAATACTACTATATATGTGTGTCACTTGCTGCAGGGTTCTTGCTTAATGAACAGATTCTAGGTCTGAGAACCAGCTAAGATCTGGAAATTCAGCATGGAAATCCTACTTCAGGCTTATGTTCATTCATTCCTATTCTATTTTAATTAGCAGTTTGAGTAACATGTTACTAGATGCTCATTTGTCTTGCCCATAGGACAAGACTGTTTCATTCATGTTCCAAATGTAGATGTTGTATATCTATGACCACTGCTCCAAACTTTCTGATTATTGTAAGAATGTTATGTTCTTTATTTCCTGGTATTTAAGTGGTGGCACTGGCCTCTGCTATTAATGGATTCTCTCATTCCCTTTGCTGCTTAGGAGCCCAGATATGATAACAGTATCTTCTAATACCAACCTCAGATTATAGAGGACAACTGCCACTGAGTTTCTGGATGATTCTGCTAGTGTACTGCCTGTTTCTAGTACATTCTTCGTCACCTTAAGAAATATGTTTTTCCTCTGTACTATCTCAAGGAATACCATTTCTGGTATATTTTCTGGTCTTTTTAAGTAGATACATTCTAGCATGTTCCTTCATCTGAGTCTTTTTTCCTTTTTCCTTAGTTTACCATGAGCAGGTACAACAGTTCCCTAATTAGACCTGCTGAGGTTTTTAGGTTGGTCATAGGCATGCTGGCCAGAAGGGAGATGACAATAGGTTCTGAAGACATGTACTGAATTGCTACTTCTAATGTCTCTGCATAAATTGCAAACAAGTGGCAGCAGTATATTTCCAATAAGAAAAGTGGGCACTTCCATAGGCAGGAAGATGGAAACAGGTTTGGGGAACCTTGAGTGCATCTACCGAACCCAAGAATCAGTATTCCAGTTCTCATCAGGGCTCTGATTTGGGCACTGACTTCTTGCCAGGAATGATGACAACATTCTTCTTTGAAGTTCTTTTACCATCACAATTAAGCCCTATGCCTCTTCTTTACTCTTTCTGGTCTTTGATGTCAGTTAGCTTTTCTGCAATGCATTGAAGGAGGTTCCCTTACTCACACAATTAGCTGTACATTGTTAATTAATAAAACTGAATCTGTCATTTTATCTTACTTTGGCAACATCCAGCCAGTAACACAGTAGGTACTGTTTCTTCTATCTATTAAATATCAGAGATATTTCCCTGGTTACTTCATCCCTGTCTTATTTATTCTATTTAATTCATATGAGCTCTACCTCATATGAATCTTATCAATTCTATTGCTGTAGTATGCTTGGAATTACTAATACTCCACCTCCAGCCAGTGACATACTTCTCTTCACCATCTGTTTACTCCATGATTCATCTCCAGAATTCCAACTTTAAAATCTGCTTTGTGGAACAATTTCTAGTGCCTGCTTTAGATCAGGTATTCCATACCCACTATCTTAGGTCAAGTTTCCTAAAAGCAAAGACAAGTGTTCCTGACCAAGTGATTTATTGCACATCATCTTCTGAGAGGTTTATCTGTTCATTGAAAGTGCATATAAAAGTGTTTAATATGAAGAATTTAATCTGCTTATAATTTTGTGCAAAGTTAGAAAAATTATGATTGTAACAATTTTTTCTATTTACCTCAACAAATGTTTTCAGTGAACAGTGTGTACAGCTTCTGAAAATTTGTTTTTTTCTGTTATGTTTGATAACATGTATTAAAATGCAATTTTTGAGAAAAAAAAGATTTGAGCAAAATAAAATAAAATAAAAGGTAAAAAAAAAAAAAAAAAAAGAATGAAGAAAGCAAGTAAGTGCCAGGAAAAAAGCTAAGCAAGGAGGTTGCTCAAGTGACTAGATTCAGTTTGATCCCTGATATCAGGTAATTTAGAGCATAAATCACACCTTTGATTTGGCCCCAGCTTGAGGCAGGAAGACTACATGGCTTTGGCATTCTGAATCCCTTTGAATCCCCATATCAACAAGTCACTCCTTCCAGGCATGATAAGGAAATTCTCATTGGCCAAAGGCAATTATTTCTGGCAAGAAGAAGCTGTGAGCCTATGTTCACGCATACTCTCAATAGCAGGCGGTTTCTAGTCAAGCTCCCAACAATGAGGAGTATGCTCAGTATCTACCAGCACTATCCTTAACCTTGAACTCTTAATTTCTTTCTTTTCTTTTCTTTTTTCTTTTTTTTTTTTTTTTTTTGTACTGGAGATTGAACTCAGGGGCACTCGACCACTGAGCCACATCCCCAGCCCTATTTTGTGTTTTATGTAAAGACAGGGTCTCACTGAGGTGCTTAGCGCCTCGCTGTTGCTGAGGCTGGCTTTGAACTCGCGATTCTCCTGTCTCAGCCTCCCTAAGTGCTGGGATTACAGGCTGGCGCCACCGCGCCCAGCTTAAACTCTTAATTTCTTAATTCATCAATAGGAATGATAAATGGAAGTAACAAAACAGCAAATTCTTTAATATTAAATTTATGCCTTTATGCAAGCTCATAAATAATAATTTTAATTTATCATATCTATTTTTGTTTCTTCCTAAAAAGGGACAGTTAAAAATTTTAAAAAGGGCATCAGATTATATAGAGTTACTGGCATCAAAAATGTAAATTTTCTCTCATGTGTGGAAGCCACACAGAAAAATGTTGTGATTCTATATCACTTACAACCAGAGAAATGAAATGTAATCCTCTGTGTACAATGAATCAAATTGCACTGTTTTCATATAAGCCTAAACAGAACAAATAAATAAATTAAATATGAAAAAAAAAAATAATGGGATGGCAGGAGACAGGAGAGAGGAGGGAAGGGAAGGAGGAGAAAAGGGAAAAGATAACATTCTAGGGAATGAAATGGACCAATTTATATTATGTGAAGGTACAAATATGTTATAATGAATCCTACCATTATATATAATTATAATGTACTAATAATTTTTAAATGACTATAAAATTGTAAAACAGTAGCATTAGATGCCACAGGTTGCATTTTCAATATATGGCTTTAAGAGTACTAGGATGCTAATGAAATTTAATAATCAGGCCTTTATCTGAATTCAGATGAGGGCTAATTCTAGGCCTTATGATACACATGAAACTGTAAAAATACTTTTCCACTTTATAATAAGAGACTCCTTGGAATGACTGGGAGTAGTAACTATTTCTGTATAAGTAATAACATGTTTATGCATCTCAAAATGCATTCATCTCTGGAAGTATGTGCACATTTTGTTGTCAAATAAAATATAGCATCCCAAGGATTAATTTCTGAAAGTAGAATTCCTGGCAAGAGATGTTGATTAACTTATGTCAAAGGAGTTCTTTTGCTGAGGGAATAATTTTATTTTGACCACTTTTATCTTTTTGATAATATTTGATGCCCACAACACTGAAACAAATAATACAGGTCAAGACTATATCTATAATTTTATGACTTATTCAATATTGTGACTTATTCAAGTTTGTAACTTGGGCTCAAGAAGAAGAAAATGGATCTTACTATTCACTAAGTCTCTTGATTATCAGGAGTCCCCGACTCAAATCAAATGGTAAATCCATTCAATAAAAGCAGAGATACCTACTTTGCTGAAACAAATTTAGATGCTTCTTTAGGATCTACTAAAAATCATCACAATTAGAGTGAAATTATTTAACATGGAATTATCAGTCAGGGAAATATTCAAATTATATTTTATTTTAAATTAACTAGGGCCTTCCTGATATTATTACATACTTCCTAGGATCAAAGAATTAAAAAAAATCTTTTTGGTCCACTGAGAAACGCTTCCTATACAATTACTCTCAATACAAATGAAAGTTTAATATTTTAGGGAAATTTGGGGAAAGATCTAGGCTCTGCTATTGACTAGCATAATCATTTTGGTTTTTTTTGTTTTGTTTCTTTGGTACCTACAACTGAACCCAGGGGTGCTGAAGACTGAGCCACATTCCAAAACATTTATTTATTTATTTATTTATTTTTATTTTGAGACAGAGTCTCACTAACTTTCTGAGTCTGGCTTTGAACTTGTGACCCTCCTTCCTCAGCCTGCAGTGCCACTGGATCATAGGCATATGAAACTCATCTGGCTCTTGAGTGGCATAATCTAATGGCATAGTTCATAGTTTTGTTTTTAAGTAAAGACCCAAGGTAAAATACATTTTAAGCATTGATGAAATAAATATGTACCATAGCAAAAATCAACCTTGAGCCTTATCATGTGTCATTGTGTGGTCTTTGTTTCCTCTATTCTCTTCCTAACACACTTGCTCTTTTACCTAAACCCATCCATTATAGCCCTTGTGTCTTTCATTCTTTTTTATAGTTTTGAAGCTATGGTTCTCTGGACTTCAATTTGGATATTTCACATTTATTTTTAATTTTGCTAATAATTTCTGTATACTTTTAAGACCATCCATTTTGTTTTTATTTCACTTATTTATATTCTGAGTTTTATTAAGATTGGAAATTTGGGGTTTTTCTTTTTATTTTACAGACCTCAACTGAATTTCTCATTCTACCATATTATTTTCTTGAAAGCGTACTGCACATTTATTTTAAACTCACTACCATGGCTCCAGTATCAGTGTCCACTGAGTATTTTTATTGCCTGTGCTTCTCTTGGTTACTTTTTAGGTTTTCTCTCCTTTCTATGTTTTACTAGTTAATTTGAATTGCATGCTAATCATTAAATTTTTAAAAAATCAGAGATATTTTGAGGCTTAGAATTATGTTAGCTTTGCTTTCAGCATTCAATTAAATGTACTATGAATCCTAGATTTGTTTTTTCAGACCTATGAAAGATCAAGGTATTTGAAACAGCTACAATCTCTAAATGACCATATCTGTCTCAAGTCACCTTTTCTTTTGGTATGAAGTCCATCAGGTATATAACAAATATATAGGGCATTTACTACCTGCCTTAAGTCAATTTTCTATTACTGTAGAAAATACCTGAGATAAATCAATTTAAAAAGAGAAAGAATTTGTTTGTGATTCACAGTGTTGGAGGTTTCAGACCATGATTGATTGTCCCATTCTTTAGGTCCCATGGTCAAGTAGTGCAGTGTGGTAGGAATATGTGGTAGATAAAGTCTGTTCACCTCATGGCTGATATGAGAGAGAGAGATAGAGACCAGGGTCCCATATCCCTTATCAAAGGGCCCTTGATGTCCTAAATCTTCCCTCTAGGCTCTGCCTCATGGAGTATTCACTCCTCCCAATAATGCCACTCTGGAGAACAAGTATTTAATAGATAGGCCTTTGGGAGATATTTCAGATCCAAACTATAGCACTACATATTAAGTAGCACCTGTGGAGAGAATCCTCAGAATAAAATAACTCCAAAACCAAATTTACCTTTTGGGTATTCTTTCTTTCCCTAGATTGTTGCTCTGTAAGCTGAAATAATCTTTTACACTCTGGATTTTATGCTCCAGTGTTTCTATCCATATTCAGTGAAAAATGAGTCACAATGGCCTGGTTTGCCTCCATTTTAGTTCAAAGCATTTCAATGCTCTTAATAGATAAAATTGAATCAGAAAATATATTGCATACTATTTCTAATGTCTTTGAATCATCTATCCCAATATCACTGGAATTTATTTATTTACTCACATCAATGATTTTCAAAGCTTTTTCTTTAAACTTATTCTAAAATTTAAACATATTGTAGATCTTTTTTAGGTTGTTTTTCTTCCTGCGCCACACCGTAGAAAGGACTCCAGCATTGGATTCAGGAGCTCATTAGCAATTTTTCCCAACAAAGATACAGTGGGAAAACTTATATTATAAATTTTATATTAAATATATATAAAATACATTATACAAAAATTCACATTATAAATTCTTGTTAAAGTTCTCTCCTAGTAACACAGACTAAGTTTCATTAATTCAACTGGCAATTTTATCTTCACATGGAGCCACAAGTAGAGTTTCAATAGAAAATGATTATAATTTCTACAGTCTTCTTGAAATTTAAGACTTGTCCAATATTTTAAAAATAGAGTCCTTCAAATTTCAAATAAGTCAGTTTCATCCCTTTTTCATCAGTGCTATTGCATTTGATTTCCTTTTTCTGACTTTGTACAAAGTAGGTTTTAATCAATAAGAAAAATACCTGTAACTGTATTTGCACAAGAGTTTCCTTCTGACAAAGATGGTGACATTTTCTATAGCCTAAAGAAGGCTGTTAGGCTGATATTCCTGTCACAATTCATTCCTTGGGAATTTTTTAAAAATATGATAAATAATTTCATAACAGTAGCACAGAAACCTATTGTAAACAATGGTCCAGTATTATATTAGATTTCTGAAAATATCAAATAAATGTGCTATAAGTTTTACTATTTGGTTTAAAAATGGTTTATTTGCACCAATAAAATGAATACTGTATAATGCTGTAAAGACTTATCAGTGTTAAAATCTTCACATGAAAGTATTTTTCTTTTTAAAATGTTAATTTTTCTTAAATTTAATTATATGTTAGTTTTTAAATGTATTTCAAGGGAATAGCTTAAATGATATAGTTTACATTGAAAAATAATACACTGTTGGAAAATATTTGTAAACTGTTCTATTCCTGCATTTTAAAAACATAGTGGCATAAAACAAAATATGTCTATGCATTGCTGAAATTCAATGACAAGGTAGTCATGTAAACAACAACTTAAAACAACAATTTAAATCTTAAATTGAAAATCAGGCCAAAGTTATATAATGACTAAACTGCAAATGAAATACATCTTCAGAGGTATTTAATTAATTTCTATGGTTTAGGAACACCACCTAATGGTCAGAAATATTTATCAGTTGTCCTTTAATTTAAATGCCTTCTATCATCTTGTTCCTTGTTAATTTTTATCTCCTCTGAGCATATTATTGGTTTCCTTATAGTTTTAGAGTTTTGAACTATCAAAGTAAAAGAAAGTATCGTAAGCTCATGAGGACATGTTTACTCAAAAAGAAACTTGCAGAAATATATCAGAATATAGGAAAACAATACATTTTAAAAATCTTTATTTTTGAGTGGCATAAAATCATTTTGACGAAATGAAAATGGAATGCTAAAGTAAGAACTTATCAAAAATACTAAAATGTGCTTAAAATCTGTTTTTAAATATGTTGAAAATTTTAATAGGAGAATTATATTGTTAGTTATCAACATGCACACACATCTCTTCTAGTTTAAATTGTTAACCAAAGGGGCTGGGAATTTAGCTCAATGGCAGAGAGCTTGCCTACCATTCCTGAAACCCTGATTTCAATATCCAGCACCACAAAAATAAATAAGTAAATAAAAATTAACAGGTTGCTGCTAACTGATTCAAAATGTATTGACCTAGATACTGTGTTGGACTGAAAGATCGCTTTTAAATAGTTCCACACATCAATTCTCAGGAACCTTCCAATATTACTTTGTATGGCAAAAGGGAGTTTGCAGAAGTGAATGAATAAGGATTGTGAGATAGCAAGATTATCCTGGATTATCTGGGTTGAACTCCCAGTCACAATTATCTTTATAACAGGGAGGCAGGAAGAATAAAAGTCAAGAAGATGAATACATATGGGGAAAGCATAAATCTGAGTGACTGGCTTTGAAGACAGACAAGATCTACAAGGTTACCACACAAAGTAGGAAGCCACTTGAAGCTGGAAAAGATAAGGAAAATCAAACATAAAATATAGGAACTTTGCATGCTATTAGGAAAGGAGTTAGGCAGCTTTAGTCTTGTCGTTTACTTGGTATTATGAAACCTCCATTAAATGGGAATCTTCATTTTAATTGTAGAATAGATAAAATTTCAAATTAAGATGTAAATACATTCTTTTATTTTAAAATTTAAACTATATTGTGTGATTTATGCTCAGTACCTGTCCAACTAAAATTTTATGACTTCTAATATTATGCAAGAAATACTGGCTTAATGTAACAGAATGAATTGACATTCCTCTTTGCATGAGCTGAGAAATTTCAGGAGGGAGCAAAGATTTGGTATTAGCTCTATTTTTGCTTTTGCTTTTGTTTTTTGTTTCTTTGTGGCTCAGCAGGGAAATTACCAGTTCCCTGTAATAGATAAACATTCCTTTTGCATAAAAGCCAAGATTACTTCACAATGACTATTAAATAATCCCTATTAAATAGGGCTATTTACTAGAATACATATTCTTATTAAGTACTGTCTAGACAGTAGTCTTTGTAAGAAAATTAATATTCAAGATGATGGTATACGTTTGTCTTCAGGTGAGCTATTTAACTCCGTGCTCTCACAGGTCCTGAACCTTTTCCTCTCTTAATTTCCCTGGGAAGAGTGTTCACCTCCCTAAGCAGATGGGCAGAAAACAAAGAAAAGGGGATAAATTATTAAAATATATGCAGTAAACAAAAGAGACCTGAGATTGGCCTTCCATTATCTTATGAAGAGGGATGATGTACAGAAAAAGATGGTGCTGAAGTCAAAGAAGGAATTTCAAAGAATGCTTGGGATTAACTTTGGAAAACAGAGAAAACTAAGGGAGCACCCAAAGGTATGGACTTTTTTTTTTCATTCTTTCTTTCTTAATGTATGGATCCTTCTAAAAGCTTGATCATCAATATACCTCACTTCTCATTCCTCTTGTCTCCTCCTGTACACACTTATGTAGCCCATAAGTGTATGTATTTAAATAAGATAACGACTTGTATGTCATGCTGTTTCTGAGAACTCACATTAATCCTTCATTAATGAACTCATTTCTATGTCTCAGTGTGTACACAGAGTGAGGAACTCAGGACTTGTTGAGTTAATGCTTGCCCTCATCAGCTGGTGGACCACTAGGCTGACCTCTTACCTGGTGAAGAATGAGGGCCATCAGAGACCCTCATAGGTAAGTAAAGATTCTGCAAATTAAACTTTAAACATGAATCATTTCATAAAGTTCTCTTTTGTCTCCTCCTGAGGGAAACTAGAAAAACAGCTGAGTAGCACAGAGAAGATATGTCTTAAAACTTTGGAATAAGAGTCAATTCAAATTGAAAATACCATTTTTTTTTTTAATTAAAAAGAAGCCTATCTGGACATGGTGGCTCACGCCTGTAGTCTCAGCAGCTTGGAAGGCTGAGACAGGAGGATTGCAGGTTTGAGGCCAGCCTTACCGATTGTGTAAAATCCTATGCAAATTAGTGAGAACCTACCACAAAATTTTAGAAAGGTCTGGGGTTGTGGCTCAGTGGTTAAGCAACCTTGGATACTAAAAAAAGAAAAAGAAAAAAAAAAAAACCTAAAGAGAGGAGGAAGTAAAATACACAATCAATTGATCAGAATGCTGACTAGTTAAGCATTAATTTTAATAATATATTCTATAATCAGAACAGCTTGAAAGTGTCTTAGCTTTTCTGCCAAAATATAGGATAATTCACATAAATGCATTTTTTTCAGTAAAGTGAACTTTTCAGAAGGATTAGAAAAGTCTGAAAACTCTTGTGATGTTGCCAAGCACCCTCAGTCTCATTGCTAGATATGACTAAGAGTCTAAAAATCCAATGCCTTTTATAAATAATTAAGAGTCAAGCTCAAAATAGCCTACAGGTCTTCAACATATGATTGAAATCATGTAGTAATTATTTTTCTATACCTGCCTTATTCTATTTAACTTAGTGATCTACAATTCTATTCATGTTAATAGAATTTTATCCTTTTTAATGGCTGAATAGTAATCCACTATATATAGGTACCACATTTTACTTATTCATGCATCAGTTGATACAAATTTTAGTGGGTTTTGTCCCCATTTCTTTTTTTTCTTAGTATGACCAATAATTTACAATTTTTATTCATTCTAATTAGTTATACATGATAGCAGAATGCATTTTGATTCATTGCACACAAATGGAGCACAACTTTTCATTTCTTTGGTTGTACATGATATAGAGTCACACCCCATTTGCAGTTGTACATCTACATAGGATAATAATATTCCTCTCATTCCACCATCTTTCCTGCCCCCATATCTTCTCGCCTTCTCCATCCTCTTTGCCCAAAGTTCTTCTAATCTTCTCATTCCACCACCATCCCCATTATGGACCAGCATCTACTTATCAGAGAGAACATTTGGCCTTTGGTTTTTTGGAAGTGGCTTACTTCACTTAGCATGACATTCTTCTTCTCCATTCATCCATTTACCTGCAAATGCCATAATTTTATTCTTTTTTTTTTTTTTTTTTTGATACTGGAGATTGAACTCAGGGATACTCGACCACTGAGCCACATCCCTAGCCCTATTTTTTGTTTTATGTAGAGACAGGGTCTCACTGAGTTGCTTAGCACCTCACTGTTGCTGAGGCTGGCTTTGAACTCACGATTCTCCTGTCTCAGGCTCCCTAAGTGCTGGGATTATAGGCTTGCACCACCACATCCGGCTTATTCATTTTTAATGCTGAGTAATATTCCATTGTGTATATGTACCACAGTTTCATTATCCATTCATCTGTTGAAGGGTATCTAGGTTGGTTTAGCTATTGTGAATTGAGCTGCTATGAACATTGATGTAGCTGTGTCACTATACTATGCTGATTTTAAGTCCTTTGGGTATAGACCAAGTAGTGGGATAGCTAGGTCAATTGGTGGCTCCATTCCAAGTATTCTAAGGAATCTCCATAGTGCTTTCCATAATGATTGCACCAATTTGCCATGCCACCAGCAATGTATGAGTGTACATTTTTCTCCACATCCTAGCCAACACTTACTATTGCTTGTATTCTTGATAATTGCCATTCTGACTGGAGTGAGATGAAATCTTAGAATTGTTTTGATTTGCATTTCTCTACTATAGAAGTTGAGCAATTTTTCATATATTTATTGATTGACTGTATATCATCTTCTGAGAAGTGTGGGTTCAGTTCCTTAGCCCATTTATTGATTGGGTTATTTATTTTTTTGGCTTTAAGTTTTTTGAGTTCTTTATATATCCTGGAGATTAGTGCTCTGTCGGATGTGCTTGTAATAAAGATATTCTCCCATTCTGTGGGCACTCTCTTCACATTATTGTTTCCTTTGCTGAGAAGCAGTTTTTTAGTTTGAATTCATCACACTTATTAATTCTTGATTTTATTTCTTACACTTTAGGAGTCTCATTAAGGAGGTTAGGACCTAATCTAACATGATAAAAATATGGACCTACTTTTTCTTTTATTAGGTGTAGGCTTTCTGGTCTAATTTCTAGATCCTTGATTGGGGGAGATCTTTCCATCTTCTAATGTCTTCTTAAATGTCTTTCTTTAGTGTTCTGTAGTTTTCATTATATAGGTATTTCACCTCTTTTGATAGATTGATTCTAAAGTATTTTATTTTTCTAAGGCTATTATGAATGGGGTAGTTTTCCTAATTTCTCTTTCTGAGGGTTCATCACTGATGTATAGAAATGCATTTGATTTATGGGTATTGATTTTATGCCCTGCTACTTTGTTGAATTCATTTATTAGTTCTAGAAGTTTTCTAGTGGGATTTTTTGGATCCTGTAAGTATAGAATCATGTCATCAGTAAATAGTGATAGTTTGAGTTCTTCTTTTCCTATTCATATCCCTTTAATTTCTTTCATCTGTCTAATTGCTCTGGCTAGAATTTCAAGGACTATGTTGAATAGGAGTGGTGAAGGAGAGCATTCCTGTCTTGTTCCAGTTCTTAGAGGGAATGTCTCTAATTTTTTTCCATTAGAATAATGTTGGCCTTGGGCTTAATATAGATAGTTTTTACAATGTTGAGATATGTTCCTACTATCCCTAGTTTTTCTAGTGTTCTGGACATGAAAGGGTGTTGTATTTTATCAAATTATTTTTCTGCATCTATTGAGATAATCATACGATTTTTATCTTTAGGTTTATTGATGTGATGAATTACATTTATTGATTTCTGTATGTTGAACAAATCTTCATTCCCTAGAATGAACTTGACTTGATCATGGTGCACTATGTTTTTAATATGTTTTTGTATGTGATTTGCCAGGATTTTATTGAGAATTTTTGCATCTATGTTCATTAAGGATATTGGTCTAAAGATTTATTTTCTTGATATGTCTTTGTCTGGCTTAGGTATCAGGGTGATATTAGCCTCATAGAATGAGTTTAGAAGGGTTCCCTCCTTGTCTATTTCATGAAATAATTTGAGGAGTCTTGGTATTATTTATTCTTTGAAGGTCTTGTGAAACTCAGTTGAGACCTGTCTCATCTTGGGCTTTTCTTGGTTGGTAGTCTTTCGATGACATCATCTATTTCATTGCTCAAAATTGATCTGTTTAACTTTTGCATGTCTTCCTGATTCATTGTGGGCAGCTCATTTTTCTCTAGAAAGTTTTTGGTATCTTTGATACTTTCTATTTTATTGGAGTATAAATTTTCAAAATATTTCCTAATTATCTTCTGTATTTCAGTGGTATCTGTCATATTTCTTTTTTCATCATTAATTTTAGTAATATGAGTTTTCTCTCTCCTTCATTTTACTAGAGTGGCTGAGGGTTTACCAATTTTATTTTTTTTCAAAGAACCAGCTTTCTTTTTGTCAAATTTTTCAATTGTTTCTTTTGTTTCAATTTCATCAATTTCAGCCCTGATTTTAATTATTTCCTGTTTTCTACTCTTTGGGTGTTTATTCTTTTTTTAGGGCTTTGAGATGTAGTGTCAGGTCGTTTATTTGTTTGGTCACTTATTCCTTTAATGAATGAGTTCAATACAATGAATTTCCTCTTAGCAGTGCCTTCAAAGTGTCCCAGAGATTTTGGTATGTTGTATAGGAATTCTCATTTTCCTCTAAGAATTTTTTTATCTCATCCCTGATGTCTTCTGCTATTAATACATCATTCTATAGCATATGATTTAGTCTCCAGGTAATAGAGTAGCTTCTATTTTTTATTTTATCATAGATTTCTAATTTTATTTCATTACGGTCTGATAGAACACAGGTTACTATCTCTATTTTTTTGTATTTTCTCAGAGTTTCTTTGTGGAATAACATATGGTCTATTTTAGAGAAGGTTTCATGTGCTGCTGAGAAAAAATTATATTCACTTTTTGATGAATGAAATATTTTATGTATGTTAGCTAAGTCTAAATTATTGATAGTATTATTAAGCTCTATAATTTATTTAGTCTTTATTTGGAAGATCCATCCAGTGGTGAGAGAGGTATGTTAAAGTTATACAGTATTATTGTGTTATGGTCTATTTGATTCTTGTAGTTGAGAAGGGTTTGTTTAATGTATGTTGGTGCTCCATTATTTGGGGCATATATATTTATGATTGTCATGTCTTGTTGATGTATGATTCCCTTAAGCAGTATGAAATGTCCTTTATCTCTTCTGACTAACTTTGGTTTGAAGTCTACTTTATCTGTTATGAGGATGGAAACTCCTGCTTTTTTATGTGCTCCATGTGAGTGATATTTTTTCTCAACCTTTCACCTTCAGTCTGTCAATGTCTTTTCCAATAGGATGAGTCTCTTGAAGGCAGCATATTGTTGGATCTATTTTTAATTTAATATGCCCATCTATGTCTTTTAATTGATGAGTCTAGGCCATGAATACTTATGGTTATTATTGAAATATGGTTTATATTCCCAGTCATTTGGTTTGTTTTGGTTTTATACTTGACTTAGTTTCTCCTTTGATTTTTTTTCCTTCATTGTAGTTCCTCCTTTTGCTGATTTTCATTATTATTTTTCATTTCCTCCTCATGAAATATTTTGCCAAGAATGTTCTGTAGTGCAAGTTTTCTTGCTGTAAATTCTTTTAACTTTTGTTTATCATGGAAGGTTTTTATTTCATCATCAAATCTGAATCTTCATTTTGCTGGATATAAGATTCTTAGGTGGCATTCATTTTCTCTCAGAGCTTGGTATATATATTGTTCCAAGATCTCCTAGCTTTGAGGGTCAGGTTGAGTAATCTACTAAGATTTGAATTAGTTTCCCCCTACATGTAACTTGAAACTTTTGCAGATTTTAAAATTCTTTTCTTATTCTGTATGCTAGGCATTTTCACTATGATGTGCTTTGGTGTAGATCTGTTGTAATTTTGTATACTTGGTGTCTTGTAAGCCTCTTGTATTCGATTTCCAATTTATTCTTCATGTTTGGGAAATTTTCTGATATAATTCATTGAATAGATTGTGGATTCCTTTGGTTTATATCTCTGTGCTTTCCTCTATCCTGATAAATCTTTTGTTTGGTCTTTTGATATTATCCAAAATTTCTTTAATGTTCTGTTCATGGTTTCTTACCATCTTTACTGTATGGTCAACTTTATTTTCAAAAGTGTATATTTTGTCTTCATTGCCAGAGGTTCTGTCTTCCAAGTGATCAAGTCTGTTGGTGATGCTTTCTATTGAGTTTTTAATTTGGTTTAGTGTTTCCTTCATTTCAAGGATTTCTCTTTGTTTGTTTGTTTCGGAATCTCTCTTTCATGAAGTAATCTTTTGCTACCTGTATTTGCTCTCTGTAGAGAGCCATTCATAGGCTGTATGTGGACTATTGGCATTGTTGCCAGTGAGGGGATAACTCTGGCATGGGGAACTCCCTTGGCACCCCCATAGGGATAGATTACCTGATGCAGGTGACCTTCTGCCTCAGTTCTGCCAAAGAACCCCCACAGCACCAGAGATGGGCTGGCCTGCTGTAGCCTCACAGTCCCTCTGAGATGGGTGTGACATGCCAAGATGCCAATCAATCTGCTGACTGCAAGACATCATGAAACAAAACTTCACCCTTGAAACTTTGTCCCTGCCTTTGATGTACTCCCTTAATAAACCACAGGAGACATTTTCTTGTTGTCTAGCTCCAGTTCCCATGTGGACTGAACCTACCAGGGGCTCCAACCTTTGAAAGTATCTTTCTGAATTTGTCTTTTGTTCTTTAGTACTTATTCTAGACTTTAATTTCTCAGGTGACTTACGTCCTCCTTGGCAGGAAGAAGAACCCCTCAAAGAGATGCTGGACATCTCCCCTTAAGTGGCACTTGAATGTGTGGCCTGATATTTCAGAGTACTTAATAATTCAGGTAAGCCATCCTTCACCTCAAAATAATAAATGATGCACTGTAATCGAGAGAGAGAGAGAGAGAGAGAGAGAGAGAGAGAGAGAGAAGGGAGGTGGGAAAGGGAATTTTTGAAAATGAATTCTTGAAAGTGACTGATACTCTGATATAAAACAAGAGCAAAATTCTTCCAGAAAAAAGTCTATCCACTTAAAATTCTTGTTAAAGTAGAAATTATAAGGAAAGTATGCATTTTTTACCATTTTCAGAAGTCCTTGGGCAATTAAAACTGAGTAGGCAAATTTTTTGTCTGAAGTCACCTCTCACAGCATCCTTAGAGTACACTGCTAGAGAGAAGCATAGCTTGGGAGAGACAAAACCCAGCTGAGTAATAATGGAAATTTAAAATGCTGGGACATATAGACTACCCTAACCACAGACTCTGGCAGCATCTCTAACCTTTACGATGCCACCACTGCAGCAGGTGTCTTTATTTCCTAGGAACGCTGCAAAAAAGATGGCAATTTTAACTAATTTGGGTACAAATTCAATGTAGTTGATTTATCCTATCCTATGATTGGCCTCTCACTAGCTGAAGCCCAACTTTTGGGCAAAAATTATTTGCTGTAAACCAAACACCAGCGTGGAGCAGGTAGGCAGGATAGCAGCACCATGTGGGGTGTGGGTGGCCAGGGAATCTCTAAGAGCAGCAAAGGCTCACAGGGGTGGGGTAAAGATTGCAGGTTCATGGCCCAAACAGCTCCTGACTGGTAATGCCCAAAACAAGCATGGCTGCTCCTGGCTCAACAGAATCCACCAGAACTGCCGATATTCTAGTTTCAGATGGGCAAGCATGGAAAACACTCAAGGCAGTCCAGCACACAGGGTGGGGACACCAGGACCACAGGCAGAATTTTTTGTCACATGGAGAGCATGGGGAAATGACTGTGGGTATGTGGCAGCAGCAATATGGTGGATTCCTTCTTCACAGGTTTCTTCCAAGCCCTACCTCCTGGCTTTGGCAAACAAAGCTCACTTTTGTGGGTTTCTTCTTAGTCCCTCCCACAATCCCTCAGGTGGGCCTTCCAGCCCCACTGACTAGCTTTGTGGAGACTGCATGTTGCAGTCTCTGTTCCATAAATGCAAACACCCAGCTGCAAAACTTTTCTTTCACATTTCAGGATACTTTCTACCAAAACAAACAAACAAAAAAATCTTTACAGGCAAAATCCAAGCCAATGCACTCCTGCATCTTTCACAACATCTCTCTGTTAATTTTTCCTAATGCTAAGTTAAATAAACTATACTTTCTAATCCCCTCAATAGATTTCTTCAAGGAACTTTTTTTTTTTTACAACTATGCTACTAAGGAAGAGTTGCAAAATTATGGTGTTGATAAAAGATATTCTACATATGTTTTCTCACACATTACTTTCCTTTTTAGGGGCATTGTTAAAGACACATTTGACAATTATGAGAATAAAAGCCAGCAATCTGAAATATTTAATTTCACAATGTTCTCATAATTGCCAAAATTTTATTCTTCTGATTTCAGAATATGTATACATGAGAACTAAATATGTATGCACAAGAAATATATTTTAATTACACTACATGATGTTAAAGTTAACATAGATCAAATAGTGCACCCATGGTATTTAAAGTAAAATATAATGGATCAAAATACTTTTAAATCACGTGATTTGATAGGATTCCATTCAAATTGGATAGTTAAACAAAAATAAAGAATGTCTTCAATTTTAATGCATTTTTTCCAGCTTTTTAAATGATCTATATGGTTTTTAATTCCTAGGATAACTAACATATATATATATAAAATATATATATATAATATATTTTATATATATATATGTTATATATATTTACTTATATATATATTTACTTCTAACAGATTTTATTAAACAGGAAAAACAGCTTGTAATTTATTTGCACTTACTTTATGCTCTGACTTCTACAGTCAAAAATGAATATATTAAATTTAGAGTAAATGCAATTAATTACATGAACACTTATTTCAGGAGATACTTATTGACTTATAAAGTTAAGATGTTACCTAAATAATCTTAACTCCTAAATATTGTTTATGTGCTCATAAAATGGTAAACTCTTATAATTCTATATACAAAGTACCCAAAGGTATTGAATACTCTTCAATTGGAATATTTCTCTCTGTTAAAATAAAATAATTTGTCTAGATTCCAAGATTTACAGGAATTGCTCAAGAATGCAAACAAAAAGAGAGAAAAGAAAGATTGGAAAATTCTAGGAGGAAAGAAATGTTTCTACAGAGAGGAAATAAAGATTCATAAATTCTTGAAAAAAGAAAGCAAACATTTCTGGATAAAACGGTCTTTATGTATTGAAGTCTTTGGTGACATTTTATAAATCTAAGATGTATGGTTATATACAGGAATGTCTATGTAAGTGATATAGAAGGTTTAAGTAGGTAGATAACAACTTCACATGTAACTAACTTGCTTATAAATACATGAAAAAATCAAAAATATTTAAAACTTTTCCCTAAGCTCAAATATTGATATGCTAATCTAAACCAAAATATAGACTAATATCATGACTGGTAGCTTTATTATTTAGAAACAAATATAATTTTTAATAAATTAAGGTTCATACAGTTTTGGTTAAATAATAATTATTTTCAAATACCACCTTAAATTACAAATTTTAAACTTCTCTTTAAAAGTTAAATTTGATTAATTTGAAAACATGAATGTAATTATAAGAATTATTGATAATTCTTATGTATCAATTGTATCTCTATTTCCTAAGTACATAATTATTTAAAGTATAAGGTTTAAGAGAACATCTTACTAAACTGAAGCTTTCCAAACTATGTTTTATATAATGGTCTCTTACCAACTCATGCAGTGATGACCAAATAATTAAAAATCTAATTATATGATTTAATCTTCTATAATTACATAAATATATTATAAAAATTATGTTACTCTCTACATAAAGAAATAAACTTAGCTATATTTTTTAAAAATGATTAAGAGACACTAGCTTATTTAAAAGGTAACTTTATAAGATGTAAAAACGTTTTAATACCTTCCCTCAAGAAGGGATTAAAAGTTCTCTTATTTTATCCATTTCTTGCTTTGGTCTGTCAACTAGTTTGTATTGACCCAAAAGATTACATACCAAAATTTATAGACTGATATTCAAATGATAAACTAAGGTTAATTTCACAATTGAGACATCTTACCTAACTTTTGCCAAGAGACATTACGAAAATTACAAAGTACATATGGCCATCTCTTAAAATTCTACTGTTCAAAGATAACTGCTGTTAATATCTAGTACATACCCTTCTAAACTGTTTTCTATACATATAGGTATACATATTTTATAAATATTATATCATATTGATATTTTCAAAACTTATAAAATCATTTTAAAATTATACATAAACATGTTTGTTGAGTCTCTTCTTATTTAAATACTTGTACAATACCAGGCCATTGTCTGCAATATAAGTCTAATAATGCTCTGACTTATATAAATTTTTTCTTAAATTTTAAATAATAAAAAGGGGGAAAACAAAACCCTACATGTCCCCACTAAATCTCATAAATATTTTTTAAAATTTCTTTAAATTGTGATACTAAAAGTCTCACTACTGCTGAGCAACACATGGAGCAATAGGATAAATTATATTTCAAAGGATAAAATCTATACTTTTCAATTTCTGGAAAAATCAACCTGTCATCATGGAGCCATCTGAAAAACCTGACACAGGAAGGTATATCTCCAACCACAATATTTAACAGCCATGCAATTTTATTGAGTTGTCAGGTAAATAAAATCTATGGAAAAACTTTCCCAGATCTACCTCTAATGTACCTAGCAATGTGGACTGGAGAATCTATCACAGTATTTACTAATGATGCTCATATTATGGATGGTTTTATAGATACTCATATTACATCCATACGTGTAACCAGATTTAAGTATACTGGCTACGGTAGGAACCTGACTATATGTTGGTCCCATAATGAACATACTGGCTATTTAAAGATAACATTTGAGGAAAAAAACGACATAAGAAGGACCTAAACCAGACAATCATACAGGTCCTTAGAACTTAAGATTATATATCTGGACATTTATTAAAATGAGATTATTATTGAAATAGAACTTACTCATAATATTTCCACAGAATATTCACCAATATTTTACTGCCCTAATCATTCTGCAGTAGAATTTGACAACTTTCCTAAATGAATAAAATGTGCAAACACTTTGCCAGTGCAACATAAAATCTCTAGTAATAATGAATACATTTTTAATTAAATTTCAAACATTGATAAAAGGCAGCTATATCAAGATGCCACTTCCTACAGAAAGTCTAAAGCCATGAAGGCTTACTATGGAAGTACTGTCACTAAATGTGTCTCACATTTACTTCTTAAAAGGAATTTGCAAACAACCTTTTTTAATTTGAATTTTTAATTTAGTAAAAGATCTAAGAAGTTATAAATGTAATTGAATTATCTAGAACTATTTCCAGAATATTAAAATAAGATTGGATACTCAATCATTCTAATTATTTAAAAATTCATATGATTTAGATTACTTCCTATTGTTTGGCTATTACTTTACAGCCATGTAATGAAGACCAAATAGAAGCCTGGCAAATTGATTGATGTTGCACCAGAAAGATTAATAATTCACATTTGGATTTAAAACAGTTATCTCTTATTTGATGATAATTTGAGTTCTATATAGCTTAATGTATTCTTTCAGACTCCTTTCTGTTTCCATACTCAATATATTTATGGTCATAATTCATTCTCTCATGATGCTATGACCCCTGAAAGTTTCATTGCTAATATTCTAACTTTCAGGGAGGATAATATTCAAAAGATTTCTGGCATTTAACAGCAGCCTCAGATTTTCTCCATCTTAAAAATTGCCCCATACCTAACTTTATAGGCAGGAACAGTAAGGAGGGTTCCTCTTTTTTATAGCCTACAAGCCTATATTCAATCCTCTTATGCTTTAATTATTGAAGATACAAGAATAACAAAAATGGATAATAGCTATCCATTATATTGTAACACATATAATCCAACTAAGCCCATTTACTTAATAATTTGGCTCAAAATATTTCTAAAATCCTATGCAACTATGTACATATTTGTCAGTTAAAGACTAAGTTTAATATTCCAAAAGCTGTTTTTACAAAGTGTAAATAATGAGCTTTCTGCTCTCAAACTCAAACAAAGGCTTAAATGTCATGCTAAGTATAAGTATGCCTATATTACTGCAGCCAAACGGTATACCTTCCATTGAGATTTGGAAAAAAATTGCAAAATCATCTAAGAGATGTTTGGCATAGCAATAATAATGACTTGAACCTCATGGGGAAACATCAGAGCACCTGGATATTTAAAAAAGCAATATCGTAAGCCCTGCATCTCTAGCTGATCAAATATTTCATAAATTGATTAGATCTCATCTTGGAAACATATTAAAACATTCTACATGCTATGTTATTAAAATAATATTTTTGCTATTAATTTTATACCATAATAACAGATTTTGATACCTTCAGATCAAAGATACAGTGACTCAAAGAAATTACCCTTCAGCTGCATTTATAAATTAAAAGTGGGAGAGATGTAGAGAGACATCTGTGGGCTGTCTGTGTGGACTATCAGCATCAGAGCCAGTGAGGGGGTAGGTCTGGCATAGGGAACTCCCATGGCACCCTTATAGGGCTAGAACTCCTGATGCAGGTGAACTCCCCCCTCAGCTCTGCCAAAGATCCCACACAGCACCAGAGATGGGCTGACCTACTGTAACCTCACAGTCCCTCTGAGAAGAGTGTGACATGCCAAGATGCCAATCAACCTGCTGACTGCAAGACATCATGAAGCAAGATTCCACCCTTAAAACTTTGTCCCTGCCTTTGATGTACTCCCTTAAATAAATCACAGGAGACATTTTCTTGTTGTCTAACTCCATCTCCCATATGGACTGGACCTACCAGGGGCTCCAACTTTTGAAACTATCAGGGAAAATGAGGTGGGCAAGCTTCTAACATGTTCTCAAGGGCTGCGATCCATGTGGCAGGAATTTTCTTGTTTTCCTGTGATTCTTTAATGATATGAACTGAGAACTTGTTTAGTTTAACAAAGAAAAGAACCAGAAAAAGGCTTAGAACACTGAGCCCAATGATAACCCAACTGAATATATTTTGAAAATTTGGTGCACACGTTTTGAAGAATAGAAGGGTCAAAAAACAATATTAGCTTTAATTTAGGAACTCATGGAAGGGAGTTCTTACTTCAGGTGGGGCAAACTGTCTTCTCAAGAGAGGCTTGAAAGAATATTCCTGGCTGGGATCCAAAGGGGCTTAGACTCTGTGGGGGCGGGGGGGGACACAAGCATAGCCTTGCCCTTGTGTGAGCAGAAAGTCTGGGCCTTTCCATTAAAGGGTTAAGGGATTTTTCCATCGCACTGAGGGAAGAGGGGTAGGGAAGGTAAACGGACCCCAGTGTTGGATTGCTGCATTGAGGCTTTGTAAAAGTGAGGTAATTTAGGGTAAATAAAGCATCCAACAATCTCAAAGAAGAGTCCTTCTCTGTAGAATCAAGTTTTTGAAGCATCTCCTTTAGAGTGCGATTGGTTCTCTCAATGACTGCTTGTCCCTGAGGGTTACAGAGAATCCCTTTGGTATGGGAAATTCCCCAGGAAGTTAAAAATTCCTTCAATCTGAGGGAGACAGAGACCAGGACATTGTCTGCTTTGATTGACCATGGGACACCCATGAATATCATTGCTTGCTTTAGAGCCTTAATTACATGGGTTGCTTTTTCCCCTGTAAGGGCAGTAGCGTATACAAGGGAGGAATATGTGTCAATTATCACATGTACAAATTTACATTTCCCAAAGGTAGGGACATGAGTAATATCCATCTGCCAGAGGGAGTGGGTGTTAGTCCATGGGGGTTGACTCTCTGTGGTTGGAGTGGGTCCAGTGGTAATAATGGGCCACAAGAGAAGCATGCATGAATTAGATGTTTGCATTGTTGGATTGGAATTTCAGGCAATAGGCGATGAAGACCATCTGCTGAAGGGTGAAACCTCTGGTGTAAGTCTAGCTTGTTCTAGAGTGGACATCATGACTTTAGGCTGACTTAGAATTTTATCAATAGAGGCATTCACTTCTGATAGGAAGCCAGGCAACCCAGAATGGGAATGAATGTGCATAATATACCATGGTTGTTGTCTAACTTCTAGTATAGCCTTAAGGGTAGCCATGGGCTGGTCAACAGGACAGTCTCCAGACTTAAATGAAGAATAAGCAATGGAAGAGCAGACTTTAACAGCATATATGCTGTCAGAGATTATGTTAAGGGAAATGGTCTGATATCTTTCCAGCACCAAGATAAGTGCAGTCAATTCAGCCACTTGGACAGAATCAGAATGCCTTTGGACAAACTGACAATTTGTTATATTAGATCCCATTATAACATAGCCGAGATGGTAAGTGTTGGCATCTGTGAACACACAAGGGGCCATAGGAATGGGTTTGCTTGAGGGAAAAGTATGAGTGGTCATTGTAAGGTCTGTCTGCCTCATGAAGAGGGATGGGGAAAAAGCAATCCCTGATGTCAATGATAGTGATCTGTTGGGATGGCTGAAGGGAAAGGAAGGCCACCTTGACATGTACCCATTTTTTTCGTTTTCTTGTTGATATGTCTAAGGTCCTGTAATAATCTCCATTTGCCTGATTTTTTTTGAATGACAAAAATGGGAGAGTTATGAGGGCTAGTTGAAGGCTCAATATGACCTAAGGCTAATTGCTCATGGACAAGGTTCTTTAATGCTGAAAGCTTAGGCTCAAGAATAGGCCACTGCTCCACCCAGCAGGGTGAGGAGTCCACCCAGCTAAGGCAGATGAGATCCGACAGTGGGGCAGTGGCTGTTAGAATTGGGGGTTCCTCCAAGAGAAGCTTACTTTGTCATGCATTTGTAACTCGTCATGAGGAACCTTGTCATCTGTGGTAAGAACTAAATCCATTTTTGAAAGTAAATCTCGTCCCCAAAGCGTGTTGGGAATGTCAGCTATGAGAGGGTGTATATATCCAGAGTCGCCATCAGGGTCCTTCCATGTTACACCTGGGAAGTTACTCTGTGAGAGGGTGTGAATCCACCAACACCAAGGATGTTAGGCCCACTGATGAATTTCCAGGAAGGGAACAAGGAGGCAGTTACAGTGTCAAAAACAGTCATATCAGCTCCAGTGTCGATGAGACCTTTAATGGTTTCCCATCGAGATAAATGGTCATACTAGGTTTTGTGGGAAGCAAAGGTATTGTCCAATTGACCCTAGAGATAGGGGCCCTCTTGTTTAACGGGGCTGAGGGTTGCCCCTGTTGGAGTTTAAAGGATTGGAGCGGCAGTCTCGGGCCCAACGATACCTCTTTTTACAATGAGGGAATGGGATGCGGGGCCTCCTTCATAACTCACATGACTGATTAAAGGGACAGTTGCAGACTATATGCCCAGGTTTATTGCATCCCCAACAGATAGGGGCTTGAGAGCAGCCCATGAAGGCTGAGGGAGTGTTGGAAGTCAAGCAGGACTTGAGGGCAGCCGAGAGGGTGAAGGTATTGGGAAGTGGAAAGAACTGCCTTGAGAAGGGAAAACCAATCAAAGGGAGTTTGAAGAGAGGAGGACCAGGACTCTAGAAGTTGTAGAAAAAAGGGAGAGGAAGGACCAGAGTCTTGACAGGCCTTACGTATCTGAATAAGCTCAGAAACTGAAGTGGGGATCCAGGGACATACATTGGCATCTGCCTGAAGATTAACCATGAAAGCCTGGGTGGTGGGGTTGGCAGTGGGGTGAGCGGCAGGTGGGGGTCAGGCGAAGAGGGTTGGAAGGAGAGAGATGAGTGAATGGGTCACAGGCAGAGGAAGCAAAGCAGGGAGGAGGAGGAGTGACTGCAGAGAGCGCTGAAGGCAGAGAGAGGCAAATAGGAGGGGGATTGGAGGGAGGGGGATCTCCAGGAAGGGAGTGTTCACAGGAAGTTGAGGATGAACTACTAGGACTATGTGATTGGTTTTGGGGGGGTGCTGTGGGAACAGCCTCATTGAGGTTGTCTTCATCCTCCATGAAGAAGGAAAGGACCCAGGAGAGTAGGTTTCCCATGTTGAGGAGTGGGGATGGAGACGTTAAAGTGAAGGTAAACAGTATTGGCGTATGGGCGCTCTGCAACAGCCTATCCGGTTGCACTCTTTAGGTTTGCAGAGTGAGCACTGGGGATGGGCCGCCTGCTGTGTTAGGCAATTTACCGGAGGCAAGAGTGTGTGGCCTTGGCCAGAGGAGGTGTGGACGCAGAGAGCTTGGCAATCTCCCCTTCCTCTGCTAGACTCAAAGAAAATCACCACGGGGCAGTTTAAGGCAGCAGGATAAGGCAGTGTGGACAGTGTTTGCCAGCATAAGTCCAAGAGCATGTCTAATCCCAGGTGGGGCCCGCCCTCACAGGGTGGGTATGGACAGGACCACCGTAGGTGCTTGTGAATCAGGCCGGCGTGGGCAGGGCCGCGCTACTGGCAGGTGAAGTGCCCCAGGTGCTACTGAGAAGCCGTTTAGAATTAGTTTAGAATTAGTGTTACCTGACCTAATTATATCACACAAAAACAAGCAAACACATAAGATAATCACAAAAAGGCTGGTGTTACCTTCACCAGCAAGACAGACAGGGGGACCGCCACAAAATCACTCACAAAACCACCCACCTATGGGGTCGAGAAAGCCCCAGAGCACGTTGGGCGCCAGATATTGTTTGAGGTCATGCCTTGTGGGTCTCTTCGATGAGTTGGGGTCCGATAGAGATGAAAAGGGGTCTTCAGGGAAGATGAAGCGCGATATCACAGGACGAAGTTAGGGGTGATGGTCCGCGGAGTCACTGCACCCAGACTCCGGGGATAGGTAAGACTGTTCTGCTGGAACAAGACGCAGAACCCATTTAATCCAGGAAGTACAGAGGCTTCTATAGGGTCCTTGGGCCAATCACAGCCCCGAGGTTACAACCAATGAGGAGAATGGGAAAAGAGGGAAGGGAGGGGTTGAAGGTATAGGGAGTGCTCTTACACTTTAGTAATTATTCTAGACTTTAATTTCTCAGGTGACTTACATCCTCTTTGGCAGGAAGAAGAACCCTCAAGGAGATACTGGATGTCTCCTTTTAGCTCTTTTATCTATTTGTTGGAGTAATCAATTGTTGCCTGTATTTTCTCTTATCTCTTTGTTGGAGTTATCAATTGTTGACCACATTTGCTTTCTTATGTCATTGTTTGATTTTTAGATCATTTTAATTATGTACATTCTGAACTCCTTCTCTGATGTTTCATCTAATGTGCTGTCAATGTACTCTATTATTGTATCATCTTGATTTGTTTGGGGCACTTTCTTCCTTTGTCTTTTTTTGTCACAATAAACTGAACTGTTGTGCTCAATTATTATCTGCAATATAAATAGTAAGTTTGCAAAAGAATCTACAAGTTCTAGTAGCACACAAGGAGAGAAACAGGAGGTGTAGTGTGTGATGTTTATGAGGTAGGAGGTAAGATCATAGGAAGAGTGAAAGATGAATCAAAGTACTTTGGCTGTTTGCAGGAGAAAAGAGAGAAAGAGGTGACCCAGTGCAAGGTTCTCTCTTGCCTCTGCAACATGACATTGACTATTAGCACACATGGCAGGGATACCTCTGGTGTAATCAAGCCTGCAGGGACCTTGGTGATGGTCTTCTGTGTCCTGAGTATTGTCCCTAGGTGGAAGCAGCCATATCTGTAGTTGGTGGCATGGTAGCACCTAACCCATAAGTACCTTGGTGTTGGGTTTCCAAGCCACTAGCCAGTGTCCCAAGATAAAAGCTGCAACAACTAAAGATGGTGGTGACCACAGCAGGGGTAACCTGAGATGGCATTGGAGTTGTCCAAAGATGGCAGAGACCACTTTTAGAGATGGGGCTGAATAGATAAGCTGAAGGATTGCATTGGGCAGTCTCTTTGGAGATGCAGCACTGTGGTGGGTGGGCATAATCCTTAGCATGATGGGCCTGTGCCTGTGCCTGGGCTCCTTACAGGATGGCAGGGTGGTCCTGGGCCTGGGCTTGGGCTTTGTGCTTGTCCACAGGGCTCTCCTGGGCTTGCCTGGTATCTGCGGGAATCAGCAAGGCTGTCCTGGACCTACCTGGTCTCTTTTTTTCCTGTTTCTTAGCTATTATGAATAGTGCTGCAATGAATATAGTTAGGCTTGTGGGGGATTAGTTACATAGGAATAATTGGGTCAGATTGGGAAGATGAGGTTTAATTTGAAAGGAAAGGAAATAAAATGCTAATGCCTTTAGAGTATCTCCCTGTCCTCAACTTGTTGCCAAGGTTACCTGCCTCCAGGGAATTGTTCCTCTCTTCAAGGAGTTAATGAGTAGCCCTGGGTGACTCCCTTCCTGCCAGTAGTCCTAAGCATTCCTGCCCTTGGATCACTTCACCTTTTGTCATGTAAGCAGGATGTGGGGAGGAGAGAACAAGGAAATCTAACATGTATAAAAGGGATAGGACACCCCACTTCCTCAGACACCCAGCTCTAGGATCCCTTCTCTTCAGAGAAATCTATCTCTGTTCTACCTTTAATAGAACTTGCTTTCTATGCTTGCCTAGGCATTTCTTAGGTGTTCAATCTTCAACATCAGGGAAATGGAACTCAGCCTTAATTCTCATCACTGTACCAATAGAATGGAAGTTGTCTAGTAACATGTCAATTTAATTTCATTTGGTTATATAACAGTATTAGGATTGCTTGATCATAATTATAAATTTTTTTGAGTAAACTCCATACTCTTTTCCATAATAGCTATACTGATTTATATTCCCATCTATGGTGTTCAGAGTTTCCCATTTCTTCACATCCTAATATGTTATCTAATTTTTGTTTTACTGAATTAAGACAATATCTCACTATGATCTTCTTTTCTCTGATGATTAGTGATGTTGAAGACTTTGTAATGAACCTATTAACTGTTTTTATGTCTTATTTGGATAAATATCTGTCTATGTTTTAATCAGCTTTATCACTGCCACAACCAAAAGATGTGAATAGAACAATTAGAAGAGGAAAAATTTATTCTGGGGTTTATGGTTTCAGAGCTCTCAGTCCATAGACAGCCAGATGTTATGTCTGGTCAGGGTCCAGGATGTTCAATTAGGGGGACTGGTTAGTAGCTGCAGAATGGAGTGGCAAGCCAGGTGCTGACAGTCACCAGTAGACAAGCCTCCTGTCAATCAGTGGGTTTTCCTGACCTATCCAGGAAGGACTCTGGCCTTCTCTTACTGCCCTCAAGCCCTCCCCTTCCTGACCAGGCTTTCTTGAAATTCTCTGTGCACGGAAGCTCCAGTGCCATTTCTCTCAGACACGCTGTGATGGGCGAGAGGATTCAGCCCGAGGGCGTGTATTCCAATAAAGCCTTGCCGAGTGGCTTAATTCATACCCTCCCTGGTCGTCTAATCTTTACACCAGCTCCATTGCTCTGGTACAAAGATGAGGCAGGACATGAGGTGGAAGAATGTTGTGGAAGAAAGCAAGTCAAGCTATTGCCACCAAGAAGCAAAGTGAGAGTGTTCCAATAAACAAGAATAAATTATATACTCCAAAGGCAGGACCACAGTGACCTACCTTCACCAACCATGTGCTATCTGCCTACAGTTACCACTGAGATAATCCTTATTAGAAGATTAATGCACTGATTAGGTTAATGCTCTCATAATCCAGTCATTTCACCTCTGAACTTTCTCATATTGTTTCACACATAAACCTTTGGGTGATACCTAATATCTACACTATAACATTCTATTGCCCATTTTTAATTGATGTATTTGGCATTTTTCTATTAATACTTTTAGTTCATTATATATTTTGGATATATACCACTTGCCAGATATATAGTTTGCAAATATTTTCTTTTACTCTGTAGGTTTTCTGTTCACTTTGTTGATTGCTTCTTTTCTTGTGCAGAAGCTTTTTGCTTTGATATAATCTGATTTGTCTACATTTTATTTTGTTTCCTGTGCTTTTGCAGTTTTGTCCAAAATATCTCTGCCCATTCTAGGGTCCTGAAGTGTTTCCTGTTTTTGTTTTATTTTTTCCTAGTGTTTCATAGTTTCAGGTTTTAAGCCAATATTTTGGTTTTAAATCTTTACATGAGTATTTTTTGACTATAAGGCTTTCTGACATCGAGGTGTTCTAATACCTTTGCTTTTCATATCAGTTGCAACCATTAGGTGGCAACATAATGCAAAAGATAAAAAGCAGCTTTTAAAAGGCTATAGAATTGCTTTTAGTCATAGAGGTTTATGAATTTATTTTTCTGTTTCTCTCAAATTTATCATTAATTAAAGAATGAGATTCTATTAGCTGTCTTATCTTTGAATCAATTTCTCTTCCAACCATGCCCTTAAAATTATGACATAAATAAGAAAAACCACCCGCTTTATACAATGGAATATGAGATTACTTCAAGATACACAACTGCAACAGAAAGTTGTACTAATGGTAACTTTAAAATGGAATATAAAGTGGTATAAGAAAGAACACTAGAATGTGTTAAGACAATTTGTATAAGAAAGAACACTATAATGTGTAAAGATAGTTTGTAGGTTCTTTTCTCTGGTAATATCAGGAAATTGTGTTGTTTAGTTTTTAAGAGTGTAATCACATAAGGCTATTTTCTAAGATAATTTGAAAACTATATGTAGTCTCTCTTTTAACTCAACTTTCATTATTCCAAAGAAGTATCTTGAAGATCTTCCAAGATGCCTATGAACAAGCCCCCAGAATTTACAGGGCCTCAGCAACAGTCTACTGAAGAGCCAAAATCAATCCCATCTTTCAGGATTCAGAACTTTTAATGTACTGACATCAAGCCCCTTAGCTCATAGCAGAGATGTTTAGGTGACCAACCATATTTCTATCAACATTCATTAGACTACCTCTAATTACTTACTATCCCTTTAAAATTCCAATAAATATTGATTTTACCCAGTTTCAGTACTAAAAAATTATTGAAGAAAATAGAGACACATTTAGGATAAATAGACACATCTTTGCATCTTTTTACAAATGAGATAATTTTATATAGAGAGAACCCTAAAGGTTATGAACACCCCACCCCACACACACTTAAAGCAAATAAAAACACTCAGAAAATTAGCATGATAAAAAATTAATGAGAAATATTTGTAGTTCTATGCAATAATAATAAAAAATCTGAAAAGTAAATTAAGAAAATAATTCTATTTGCAATAGTATCAAAAAGAATAAAATACTTAGGAACTGACAACAAAGGATCTAAAAAATTGTACAATAATAACTATAAACCATTTCTGGTAGATATTTGAAAATAAGAATAAATGAAAGATATTCCATATTTATGGGTTAGAAGGCATGATAAGTTTAAGATATCAATAATACCCAAAATTGATGTACAGGTCCAATTGAAATCCCTATCAAAATCTCAATGTTTACTGTAAAATAAAAAAAATCCACCCTAAAATTTATATACAATTTCAAAAAATCTCAAATATCCAAAAAAATCTTGGGGGAAAAAAAAGGGAGTCCTGACATTTTCTTAATTCAAAATCTACTACAGAGCCATCTTGGGACTTCAACATGACTGGAACATATAGAAACGGAAATACAGTTCCATGAGTTTGTACCTAGGTCTACATGAGCCTGATGTAGCCTAGCAAACCTGTGGAAAGCTACAAACTGGAAGCATTTCACGGAGGGTAACATGGGTTAGAGAGGTTGGAGAGAGCTGGGCTCTCCCCAGCTCTATGAGTCCTGAGGCTCACAGACACTGATGGGGCCAGCTACAGTAAGTGGTAGATTAGAAGAAGGTGTGAGAACATTTGCCCTTGGCTCACTCAGCCACCCGGTCTGACACCCACTTGTTTCCTGGGGCCCACCAGGCTGTCACTTAGCAGATCTCAGCACCAGCATGGTCTTCAACTCACTCTCCAGTCAGCATCACAGGTCCATGGGACACACCAGGTCAGATATCAGTGCAGCACCCAACATGGCCTTCTGGCTCCCCAGTCTCCCAACCTGTGACCTGGTCAACAACTAGAAACTTTTGTGGCTTGCCTGCAAGTCCCAGTGCCTGGCCTTGATCCATCTGGCTGCTTCATCTCCAGCATTTAGCTTCACAGCTGCCCACAGATCCCAAAACCCAGCCTTGATCCACCCAGTACAGACCAGTGGGGCCCCTGACCTGGCTGGGCTCCACATGCTTCACAGCAAGCCCTGCCTGGTATAGCACACAACCTCCTTGCCAGCCCCCAGGATCCAGCACCAGGCCCTGCTCTATCTGCCACCAGGACATGGTCAGCTGCTTTGCCATCCTCCTTGAAACCCAACTTGGAGGCATGCCACATTGCCTCCAAGACTGCAGTCTGGCCAGCCCACACTAATCTCCCAAGAAGGGAAATTAGGACCCTAAACTTCAACACAATGAGCAACACAGTAACAGGAAGGACACATAACTAATGGCCTATACTCACAAGCTTAGATCATACCTCAAGAAGAAAAGAAAAGGAAATTATATGGGCACAGTCATTGAACACATATGCTCACTGACTTTTTGGGGTTTTTTTTTTTGTACTGGGGATTGAACTCAGGGGCACTTGACCACTGAGCCACATAACCAGCCTTATTTTGTATTTTATATGGAGACAGGGTGTTGCTGAGTTGCTTAGCACCTCACTTTTGCTGAGGCTATCTTTGAACTCCAATATCCTCCTGCCTCAGCCTCCCAAACTGCTGGGATTACAGGCATGCACCAGTGTGCCTGGCCTTACTATTTTGTCCATCATAGAGGATACACTTCCTTAATTTCTTAACATTTCACCAACATTTTGTTATTGTTGTTGTAGTGGCTTGTTTGTTGTGGCAATAGTTCTCTTTTGCTTTTTGATTTTTGGGTTTCCATATTGGATTCTTATTTTATTTGAATGTATACTGACTGACTCAAGGATTCCTATACATATTCATATTTGTTTCTCTCACCTGATTTCTAACCTTGTTTTTTTTCCTTTTACTTTCTTTCTGTTTTTCCTTTTTTGTTGATGTAGATTTTTGTTTGTTTTCAAATGTGTTATTTTCCCAAGCTCCGTGTTGTGAGAATTAGGGTTTATGATTAGCTTATTTGATTTTTTTTTTGTGAAATATATATCACTACTCTATGTACTTTGTCTACCTCTCTCATTTCTATATTCCTGACACCTAAATTCCATTCTGTCTCTCCTCCTTTATATTCTTCTTTTTATCCCCTTTCAAACTAACAACATATTCTAAGTTACCACTGCATCTGCTCTAGTCACCCTTTGAAATTTCTAACACTTTTCTACCTTCCTATATCTTCTTCATACTCAACTCAATAATTAACACTTCTTAATACTAGTTGAGGTATATAACATTTACCCGTACCACCAATGTCACAGCAATAATACTACAGAAGGCAGTATTAGACACCACCTATTATTTGATTTTAAGCCATACATAATACATGATTAGGTACTGTTTTTACCCATGGAAAATACTGATCATACTGTCCCTAAATATCATAGCAATTAACACTGGATATCAAAATAGGAACAAGGACCTAGTTTACTGCTATATGTTGTTTGCATACTTTGTTGCTATCTTTGGTCTCTTCCTCCCAAACTGTTAGGTACTAGTAACACAGAGGGATTCTAAAAACCCATAAGGTAGAAACTCTACCAAATCAGATTCATCCAGATGGGCAGACACATAAACAATGGAAAACCAAGGGAACAAACCATCCAAAATAACCCAGACCACCTCAACAGTAGACTTTATTGATACCACAGTGGAGGAAATGTCAGAGATAGAATTCAGAAAGTTCATGATTAAACTGATATATAATGTAAAAAATGATATAAGAAATAAAATCAGAGAGTAATACAAGAAATAAAAGGTGATTTCAACAAGGACATGGAGATGCTGAAATAGAATCAGTCAGAAATCCTCAAAATCAAGAAATCAATAAACCAAACTAAAATTTCAATGTAAAGCATCACTGATAGACTAGACTACTTGAAAATAGAGTTTAAGATAATAAATATAAAACTATAATCTAGAAATAAAGCTAACATGAGAAAAAGATGTTAAGAAAACAAAATATGAATAGAACTTCCAAGAAATATAGTGCAACATGAAAAGACAAAACTTAAGATTTACCAGGATAGATGAAGGTTCAGAAATACAAACAAAGAAATGCATAATATTTTTGATGCAACCATATTAGAAAAATTTTCAAAACTTAAGAACAAAATGGAAAACAATATAGGAGGCTTACAAGACCCCAAATATACAAAATTATTATAGACTCACACCAAGGCACATTATGAAAATGCCTAACCGAAAGAATAAGAATACAATTTTAAAGACTGTGAGAGAAAAGTGATTGGTAACATTTAGAGGGAAACTAATCCAGATCTCAGCTAATTTCTCAACCCAGACCCACAAAGCTAGGAGGTCTTGGAATAATATATACCAAGCTTGGAAAGAAAATGAATGTCAGTCAAGAATTATATACTTGACAAAATTAAGCTTCAGAATTGATGATGAAATAAAATCTTACATGATAAACAAAAGTTAAAAGAATTCACAACTAGAAAGGCTGCACTAAAAAACATACTCAATAAAATATTTCATGATGAAGAAATGAAAAATAAAAGTGAAATTCAGCAAAGAGAGGAGCTACACTAGAGAAATAATCAAAGAGAAACTAATTCAAGTTATAAATCAGAAATACTTCAAATGACAGGAAATAAACATCATATCTCAATAATAACATTGGATTTAAATGGCCTAAATTCATTAATCAAAAAACATATTAGAATGGAGGATTGTATTAACAAATGAGAACTAACAATATGCTGTTTCCAAAAGACTCACCACATAGGCAAAGACATCCACAAATTGAAGATAAAAAGATGGGGAAAAAACATGTCATTCTTCATAGAAACCAAAATCTAGGTAATGAGTCTGTCTGTTCCTACTGTTAGTGTCCTATATTCCAAGTCTTCTCAGAGAACACAGCTAGGGAGTAGATGTATCAACTATCTGTACTTTAACCTATTATATTGATAACTCAAACACAAACCTAACACCACTGTATTTTATGTCCTCTGTGTCTGTGTTTAAAATTGCCTTCTCCAATAGTGAGAAATTAGGCTCCCGCTATCCACCATATATTTACATATACTTTCTAAATCACAGAATAATAGGAAAAAGTTTCAGAATTGTTAACCCATGCTTCTAAATAAATAAAATACTAGTGTATAAAAAAATATTCACATAGAAAAATTAAATTTGTAAGGTTTCCTATCCTCATATCAGATAAAGCCAAAGTTAATCAGAAAGGACCAAGAAGGTCACTTGATACTGCTTAAGGGAATTATACATCAACAAGACATAATAATCATAAATATTTATGCCCCAAATAGTGGAGCACCTATGTACATCAAACAAACCCTTCTCAATTTCAATAATGAAATATACCACAACACAATAATACTGCATGCCTTTAGCATGCCTCTCTGATCGCTAGATCAACTCATAAATGAATTGAGCAAAGTGGCAGGATATAAAATTAACACTCATAAAATCAATTGCATTCCTATACACCCATAAAAAATCAACTGAAAGAGAAATTAGAACTATTCTATTCATAATACCCTTAATAAAAATCAGTCTAACAAAAGAGGTGAAAGACATGTACAATGAGAACTATAGAACACTAAACAAAGTAGTTAAAGAAGACTGGAGAAAAATGGAAAGACCTGTCATTTTCTTTTTATCATATTTTACTACCAAATATGATATCATATGATATTACTTATTTACTCTAATAAGTAAATAAGTATGATGTAGAACTAATGAATAAAATTAATAATTTAGACTTATTAGACATATACACAATATTGCATCCAAAAAGGAAAGAATACACTTTATTTTTGGAAACATATTGATTCTTTTCTAAAATAGACCATGTCTTAGGCCACAGAGCAACTCTTAGCAAATACAAAAATAAAATATATAATACTTCACATTTTATCAGATTATAATGGAAAGAAATAAAAAATAGAAGCTACTCCCAACACCTGGAGACTAAACAACATGCTATTGAATGATGCATTAATAACAGAAGATATCAGGAAGGAGATTAAAAACATTCTTAGAGGTAAATGAGAATTCTGATACAACATATAAAAATCTCTGGTATGCTATGAATGAAGTGCTAACAGGAAAGTTCATTGCATTAAGCTCTTTCATTAAAAGAAGAAAAAGTCAACAAATAAATGACCTGATGTTACATTTCAAAGAATCCTCCCAAACTCATTCTATGAGCCTAATATCACCTTGATACCTAAGCCAGACAAAGATATACCAAGGAAATAAAACTTTAGACCAATATCCCTGGTGAACATAGATGCAAAAATTCTCAATGAAATTCTGCCAAATCATATACAAAAATATATTAAAAAGATAGTTCTACATGATCAAGTGGGGTTCATTTCAGGGATGGAAAGTTAGTTCAACATATGGAAATCAATAAATGTAATTCATCACATCAATAGACTTAAAGATAAGAATCATATGATATTAATGGATGCAAAGGAAGCATTTGACAAAATAGAGTACCTTTCCATGTTCAAAATCCTAGAAAAACTAGGGATGGTAGGAACATACCTGAACATTGTAAAAGTTATCTATGCTAAACCCAAGGCCAATATCATTCAAAATAGAGAAAAATTGAAAGCATTTCCTCTAAAAACTGGAACAACACAGAGATGCCCTCTTTGACCACTTCTAATTCAACACAGTCCTTGAAATATAGAAATTGCAATTCGACAAAAGAATGAATAGGAAAAAAGAGCTCAGGTGATGCCTATTTGTTTGATGATATGATTCTATATTCAGAAGACCCAAAAAACTTCACCCAAAAGCTTCTAGAACTCATAAATGAATTGAGCAAAGTGGCAGGATATAAAATTAACACCCATAAAATCAATTGCATTCCTATACACACATAACAAATCAACTGAAAGAGAAATTAGAACTATTCTATTCATAATACCCTTAATAAAATTCAGTCTAACAAAAGAGGTGAAAGACATGTACAATAAGAACTATAGAACACCAAACAAAGTAGTTGAAGAAGACTTGAGAAAATGGAAAGACCTGCCATTTCCTTGGATAGGCAGAGTTAATATTGTCAAAATGGCCTTACTACCAAAAGTGCTATACGGACTTAATGTGATTCCCATTAAAATTCCAATGAATTCTTCATAGAAATAGCAAAAGCAAATGTAAAATTTATTTGTAAAAATAAAAGGCCCAGAATAGCCAAAGTGATCCTCAGTGAGAAAAGTAAAATAGGAAGTATCACAATACCAGACCTTAAATTATACCACAGAGCTATAGTAAATAAATAAATAAATAAATAAATAAATAAATAAATAAATAAACAAAACAAAAAAAACAGCATGGTATTGGCACAAAAATAGAATTGAAGACCAGTGGAACGGAATAAAAGAGACATCATCACATAAATAGTTATCTTATACTAGACAGAGGTGCTATAAAGATACATTAGAGAAAATATAGCCTTTTCAAATAAATAGTGTTGGGAAAACTGAAAATCTATATGTAGCAAAATGGAATTAAACCCCTATCTCTCATTCTGCATAAAACTCTACTCAAAGTGGATCAAGGACCTTGCATTAGGCCAGGGACCCTGTGCATGCACGAAGAAAAATTAGGCCCAACTCTCCATCATATGGTCTCAGGAACACACTTCCTCAGTAAGACTCCTAAAGTACAAGAAATAAAATCAAGAATCAATAAATGAGTTCGCATTAAACTAAAAGCTTCTTTTGAGCAAAGGAAACAATCAAGATCACAGAGAGCCTACAGAAAGTAGAAAATCTTTATCACCTATACTTAGGATAGAGCATTAATCTCCAGGATATACAAAGAACTTAAAATACTTTACACTAAAAAAAAAAAAATTACCCAATCAATAAATGAACAAAAGAACTCAACAGGTACTTCACAGAAGAAAAAACACAAATCGGTCAAAAAATATATTTAAAAAAGTTCACATCTCTTGAAATTAAAGAAATGCAAATTAAAACTATACTGAGATTCTATCTCATTCCAGTCAGAATGGCAATTATCGAGAATACAAGTAATCTAACCGAGCACAGTGGTGCACTGTAATCCCAGCACTTTGGGAGGCTGAGACAGGAGAATCATGAGTTCAGAGGTAGACTTAGCAAGGGTGAGATGCTAAGCAACTCAGTGAGACCCTGTCTCTACATACACAACATAGAGCTGGAGATGAGGCTCAGTGGTTGAGTACCTCTGAGTTCAATCCTCAGCACCAAAATGTGGGGAAAATGGTTCATTTATATATTGCTGGTGGGACTGTAAATTGATGCAACCACTCTGGAAAACAGTATCATGATTCCTTAGAAAACTTAGAATAGAGCCACCATTTGACCCAGCTATCCCACTCCTCATCTTATATCCAAAGGACTTAAAATCAGCGTAGTACAGTGATGCAGCTACATCAATGTTTATAGCAGCTCAATTCGCAATAGCCAAGCATGGAACCAACCTAGGTGCCCTTCAACAGATGAATGGATAAACAAAATGTTGTATATATACACAATGGAATATTACCCAGCCATAAAGAAGGATAAAATTATGGCATTTGCTGGTAAATGGATGGAACTGTAGAATATCATGCTAAGTGAAATAAGCTAATCCCAAAAAACTAAAGGTTGAATGTTCTCTGTGGTATGTGGGATGCTAACTCATAAGAAAGGAGCGTAGGGAAGGGAAGTATAAAAGTTCATTGGATTAGACAAAAGAGATTGAAGGGAAGAGAAAGAGGATGAGAATAGGAAAGAATGAATCAGACATAACTTCTATGCTCATTTACAAATATACAACCAGTGTAACACCACATCACGTTCAACCACAAGAAAGGGATCAAAACTGTAATCAGTTGCACCCCATGTATGTACACTATGTGAAAATATACCCTACTCTCATGTATATCTAACAACAATAAATAAATAAAAATTCTACTACAAAGCTACAATAATCAATTTTCATTCCTTAAATGCAACAATGACAAAAAACAATCCAATAGAGAAATAGATAAAGGACTCAAGTAAGTATATGTATTTCAAAAAACAATTCTGTTCATATGAAGCTGTAAAAAATGAAATTTATTAATGAACAATTGCAGTATTAAATATTTAGGAATAAATTTAATAAAGTACTTGCATATCCATACAAGAAAAAAAGAAAATTTATCCTTCCTCCAAATTTATATAAAAATAATTTCAAGCCAGGTGTGGTGGTGCTCATCTGTAATGCCAGCAACTTGGTAGGCTGAGGCAGGAAGATTGCAAGTTCAAAGCCAGCCTTGGTAATTTAATGAGTCCCTATGCAGTTTAGTGAGATTGTCTCAAAATAAAAAAATGGAAAGGGCAGGGGATATAGCTCAATGGTAAAGTACCCAGGGTTCAATGCCTACTACACACATACACACACAGAAAATAATAATGATAATAATTTTTCAAGGTGAATCTGAGATTTGAATAGGAAAGGCAAAATACTAGTGTTTTTAAAAGATTATAAACAAAAATTCATAGGAATTGATTTCTTAAAAACAAGAAGGTTTAACCAAAAAAAATTTAAACGGGACAATATTAAAATAAAAAATAATTATTTGTTTAGAGGAGCCACTATACAAATGAAAGACATCACAAATTAGATTATGAAGATTATCTTAGCAATAAGACTGATAAAACAGCTTTTATCTTATGGATTTATCATTTAGAAAGCATTTTTCTATAATGGTACTTAAATGACAAGTAAAGATATAAAGCAATGTTCAGCCTCATTAGTCATCAGGGAAAGGCCATTAAAACCTAAATTCAATACCAGTACATATGTCTGAAAATGGCTAAGATTAAGAACACCAATAGTAACCAAGGTTAGTGAGGAAGTTGGTGAGGATATGTTGCTTGTGGGACTGTAATTTGGTATAACGTTTTTAGAAAAACATTTACTTTCTATAGAAAACTGAGCCTATTCCTAATCTAAAAACGTAAATGAGAAACATGTTTTAGCTCAGATGAATATATAACAGTGTGCATCAATAAACTTGTTCAAAAATGTTCACAGCAACATTACTTATAGTAAACAAAACAAAACAAAACAAAAAAAAACACCCAAATTCCCAAGTGGGAAATGAATAGCATATGTGGTGAATTCTATTTGATGACGAAAATGAATGAAATACAGTCACATACAAAAACATAAACAATTCTAATGAATTAATGTTGACCATTAATATAAGAGTACATTTCACATGATTTCATGCGTAAGACAGGCAAAGCAAAAGTAAAAAGGGTTTAGCAAAACTTAATTTGTTGGTTAGAAAAGAAAAATTCATTACCAGAAGACTCAGGGTAGTGATTACCTTTAGGGAGCAGTCACAACCAGGGATTTTAGGTTTTGGCAATATTATATTTCACCAACTGGACAGCAGTTACACAAGCTTTTGCTTTATAATAATTGCTGAAGCTATATTTTTAGATTTTAAGAAGCCTGTGTATTATATTTCCCAATAAAATATTTATGAATTAAAATACATTTATTCTTTTTTAGAGAAGGATCCATGTACCTTCTTTAAAACAGATCATATCTTAGACCGCAAAGCAACTCAGCGAATACAAAAAAGTAGAGATACTACCCTGCATTCTATCAGATCATAAAGGAATGAAACTAGAAATCAATAATAAAATTAAAAATAGAAGCTACTCCAACACCTGGAGACTAAATAATATGCTATTGAATGACAAATGAATAGCAAAAGAAATCAGGGACAAAATTTAAACAATCATTTATTCTCATTTGATAGTTTTTCTGCATTCACTATGGAAAACAGAAATTGAGAAATAATTTTTCCAAAGATTTAGAAAAACATTTTAAAATTTAATTCAAGTAATAGGGTTTTTAAGCTTAAAATTTTAACCCTAGGAAGTAGAAATTTTATGCTTTTCTAAGGATTTAATAACCCAACGTAAAGTTACCCCCATAATTTTTCATATCATTTTATTTTTTATAAACTTATTATCAAGTAAAATTATATTGTTAAATCCTTTGTTTTTTTTTAAATTTTTAATCTATGTTCCTAAATCTAGAAAAGAAATCAGAGCAAACCTTGGTCACCTGCTGTTCCTAGTACCTACAATAGTGTTTAGCATATAATAAGAGTGCAGAAAATAATTTTTAATGTAATGTTTTGGCAGATGATATTTTCCAAATGCATACATGAACACTTTTAATAAATATTCCATTAAAGGGAGTTATAGGGTTTAATTAGCTTAGGAAATTCTGTATCTCATATTTTCCTCATGATGAATGATATTCAATGTATATTAGTTTATTAAGGACTGTAAAGGATCCTCAAGTAAATTGTTTAACTTTGCTGAGATCAGAACACTTCTAAACTTATCATAAAAAATTCTTTCAGGGAAGTAGGTTAGAGGCTCACCAAAAATAAGCAGTCTGACAAATAAATCACAAGGAAGTTATAGCAGACTCAGAAAAGCATACAGGAGTTATCGGACTGTGAGACTGTATGGCAAAAGTCACTTCCCAGATTTCAAATTCCTCATAGGAGATACAGTGGTGTAGCTGGTAATGATATTCTTCCTTCCATGGAAGAACTCTCTCAGGTCACTGAAAATTGAGATTGGGGATTTTGAAGCCTCTCACATTCCTAAACATGTCACATAAAATATGAGCATAATTCTTTAAAAAAAAAAACTTATTTTTCCAAGAGCTATCTCCTGTATCTTATATCTGTGTTCAAGGTATAATGGATTTCTATCCCCAGTCATAAACTATTATTTATGTTCATGACCAGGCACAAAAACTTGTGATATTTCATTGAACCTACAACGTGATGAGCAGTTCCCAGACATGGATAATGGTTTATATGCAATATCTTGAAACAGTAATCACAATAGGCTTGGTGGAACTATTACTACTCCATCAAGGAAATCAGTTGTTTTATTCAAAAACCATTAAAATTCAAAGAATTGGCGTCACATGTAAAATCTTGGGCAACAATGCACAGGCAATGTAACAAATGTATACTTATTAGCAATGTATTTTACTGAATTTATTCTATTTAAACCTCGGATGAAAACACATGGACAATATTTCACTTTTTACATATGTATTTTGCCATCATATAAATATAGTTAATGTCAGTTAACTTGATATTTTTCAGGCCACTCCAAACTAGAGGTAAAAGTTGGATCACCCTTTAGCATCATGGGAGAAAATTTTCTTCAAAAACTACCAAATTTCACATTTCATTCAATTTTCCTTTTGATACTACAGAATTGAGCTTTTCTCATTTTCTGTCACTAAGCTATAGAAAGAAAGCAGAAAAGTCCTTTTCTTCCTCTAGTCTCAAATTGGCACAAATATTCCCACTCCTTTATAAAATCACAGTCTTTTCCATTACATATTCATGGCCACCTTTCTGAGCCACAGGCGAGATCATTCCCTTGAATGTGTGATTCTACCCCTTTCTTTGTTAAGCAGTGTGACCTCCTTGCAGAGGCAGGGTGCTTCTAGGAGCTGTTTGTTCCAGCTCTTAATTACAGTGATGGAGGGGGGTGGTTTTGCAACATCACTGACTACTCCTCTGGAAGGAGGCAACACGCTGGCTGATTGCTCCAAGAAGTGCTTCTCAGAAATCACCTACCACCAAAAGCAGAGAGATGACCTAGGTTGCAGTGTAGCCTGCCACAAAGAGATGAAGAGATTCCTTTCAAAGAAGCAGATGACAGTGTTCTAGGCACTTTTTATCTTTTCCTCTTGCTGAAGGATCCAAGTAGAACTATATTCTTATTTCAAAAACTTTTTAGGTTTGCTTGAAAGAGGGCAAAACAGGATTCAAACAGGCTCCTTCTATCAAATCACAGATTTTATTTATTGAAGTTGTCATGATTCTTTGTAGTTCAGAGAGATGTCCAAAATGTATTTTGGGTTTTTTTGCCCATAAAACGTAGAGATTCAGACTCTGGTCTCAGCATGTCTATTTATTATATTATTTTCCAAAGCAGGATGAAAAACAACTAAAAGTGAAAATATTTTTGGTGGTTGGTGGAAAATAAAATTAGTTTGGAATAACCGGCAATTTTCCAGCTTAAAGATTTTTACATTTTTTCTATTCAAAATATCCTCATTTCCAAGTTTTCACCTCCATAACTCTAATTATCTGACACAGTAATATTACACACTTTATGTAGAAAATGAAAATTTAAATTATTATTGAAAAAAGAGAGAATAATGTGATAGTATAGTAGGGTGAAGTTCAGTCTATATTACCTTCCTATTTGTTCTGAAGTGTGATAACGTTTTCATGTTTCTTTAATTCATCAGTTTTACGATTCTGTCTTCCACACCATACTTTTCATATATCCTTCAAGAGTTGAAGAATTATGCACAAAAGCAATCCTAATCATTGTTTTTTTAAATCTCAATGTACAGACTTAAGTTCTCTTTATTATGTTTTCCTAGCTAATATCAGCAATACATATGATAACAAATGATTGTTATTCTTAATTTTATAATTTGCATCTCTACCTTGATCTCTGCTTTAAGCACTATCTACTATATCCCTCCACATACCAAACAGTTCACATTTGGGATTATCAAAGTATATCACAAACATATGAAATTCAATATGAACCAGTGTGAATTCCTGAACTATTCAATTACTCCCTGCTATTATGGGTAGAATTATGTCCCCTTAAAAATCATTTAGTGAAGCCTCAATCCCCAGTAACTCAAAATGTGAAGTTATTTGGAATTAAGGTCTTTGTAGATGTAATTGGTTAAAGTGGGGTCATAATAGAATAGGACAGACCCTTAATCCCTATGACTAGTGTCTTTATAAGAGGGAAATTTGAACACAGACACACAGATACACACATACACACACACACTGAATGCCACACGAAGATTAAAGAAGAGATCAGGCTGACACTTCTACAAGCCAAAGAATGCCAAATATTCCTTCTGCAAACCATCAGAAGTTAGAAGAAATGCACAAACACATTCTTCCTTACAGTCCTCAGAAGGAGCCAATCCTACCTATACCTTGATATTGGACTTTAAGCCTCCAAGAATGAGACCACAAATTCTGTAGTTAAAGCCACTCAAATTGTGACACTTTGTTTTGGCAGCCTTAAGAAATGAACACATCTGTCCACCTAAATGAAGAAACAACCACCATGAAACACAAAATATAAAACAAAATAATATGTACACTAAATACCATATTTAGTATTCCTTACTTTGTCAGGGAACTGTTCACTGCACATCTTGGAGTCTTAGGAGTCATTCTGAACATACCTTATCCCAATACCAAGATTGTTGGCTTCATTTCCAAAACAGTCCTTTATCATCTGTCTTCATACAATGTCCAGGTCAGATGATCTCCGACCTGGAATACTACAAAAATCCTGATTGTCTATGGACCTTTTCTTATCTTTTCATCTATCTACAGACAGAAATATTTTTAAATGCAGATTTACTGAAACCACACCCACCCTTACCTCATTGCACTCATTACTCTTGTGACTAAGAAACAAAACTTCTCTTTGACCAACAAGAAATTTTAAATCTGAGTCCCTTTTGCCATCCTACACCTCCTTCTTGTCTGTATACTTTCATCCCCATGAATAGGTCTTATTTCTTTCTGCTTTGGGGATGCTAGAATGCTGTTCTCCCTGACTGAAATATTTTCTCCTCCTCTTTTCTACTCTCCATCTGCTCATTTCCAGTCATAGTTTACTTATATGACTTGTATATAATATATAGATATGTACATTATATTACATATTATTTGGTAAATAGATTCTCAAATCTTTGCTAAAATGTAATTTCCCAACAAAACTTTTGTGACTTTCTGTTATAAGCCCTTACAAGATTGTTTAATGTTTTCATGGTATGAATTGCAGTTTATAGTTTAAGTTTTGTGCTGAGATTATTGTTGTCCCCTGTCCTCAGTAAGTCTGTCAGGACAGTGCCTGCATCTGATTAGCTAACTGTAATGTCTGCATCACCTAGCTTAGAATTTGGAATAAAGATAACACATAGCATATTTAGAGAAAGGGTCTCACTGAGTTGCTTAGCACCTTGCCTTTGCTGAGGCTGGCTTTAAACTCATGATCCTCTGCCTTAGCTTCCTGAGATGCTAGGATTACAAGCGTGCACAACTGCACCCAGCCTATAAATTAAAACTTAATGCCTGTCTAAGAACAGATGCTAGATCCTTCAGTAAACTGGAATCTCAAAGGGCTACAAAGTAAAAAAAATACATATATGTGTATATATATATGTGTGTATATATATAATCTATGTGCATTATATGTTATATAATAATCATAATATACTATTATATATATGTGAATATATAGATACTCATATATACCACTTGTATTGTTATATTGATTCTAGATCCTAAATGATCACTAATCTACTACATTTCTCTATTGATTTCTATTCCACATAATTTATATAATGGAGTTACATGATATATAGTTATAGGTAACTAACATCTCTCATATAGTATAATGTTTTTGAGATATACTATATTGTAGCTTTACTTATTCATCAATTAATGGAAATGTATATTGTTTCTGTTTGAGTTATTGTAAATGTTGGTTTATGAACATTTGTGTGCAAGTTTTTGTGGACACATTTTCATTTTTCTTGGGTATATATACCTAGCAATAGAATTAAAAACCCCTTTCACACCTGTCCCATATTGATCCTTCCTAATGAATATGTTGACACAGAGGACCTGGAGCCAGCATCTGACTGCCACCACTGCCCATTGTAGTTCTTGTGCAGCACAGAAACAGATAAGATGCCATCTGGCCAGGCTTGATCTGCTGCAGAGACCACTCAGAATGCAGTTCCACAGGAGGTAATGGCAGTGATGGTGGGAAAGGGAGCTGCCACTCTGTGAAACCCAGCACAATAGCTACTCCACAATACAAGGCTGGGTGCAGATCTAAATTTCAATGACATGGCCTCCTCCTATTCCCACTAAGATCTGTAGATGTGCTGAATAAATTCCTTTCAATATTTAAAATTTCTTTCATCAATTTGTATAGGTTTTGAATATTTTTAAAATTTTTGATGAACTTTAAAAGCTGTCTCTTCAGGGGAGATGTTTCACAAACACCTCCAAACATGGGTCCAGAAAGGCACCAATGACTAACTTATTTTACATTTTCTATTTTTTCCTCTATTTTTTTTCTTTTTAAGCCACCTTCAGAATTTACTTAACTAATTTTCTTCCTTTATTTTCATCTTTCTCTCATTTCTTTTGCCAGCTATGAAGTTACCCACTCTGTACCTACTAGTGTTATATTTTATTTAATAAAGTCATATATTTATCAGTGTATTGCCATCATTTCAATTAATTCAAGGACCTTAAATAATTTAGTTTTCTGCCCCCCCCTTTTTCTAATATGATAGTGCTGACCAGTATTTTTCATTTTATGAAGGGTTTGCTTTTTTTTTGAAATCCCTTCAAGTACATGTTTTATTCTCATTAATGTAATTATTAGTGATTTAATTTATGTTCAGATTTGTCATATCTTTACTCACTACTTCTTCATTGCAAACCTTTTCAATGAAATTATTTCTGCAATAATTTTTCTGGTGTTAAATGTACAGAGAAGTTGTTGTTATTTCATGCCTACTTTGAAAGATTGTTCTTAGGCATAGAAATCTAATCCCAGTTGTGTCTCTTGGCACATAGAAGACATTAGTTACTGTTTTCTAACTTCTATTGTTGCTGTTGAAAATCAATCTAGTTGACCTTTCTTTGTAGGTGACTTGATTTTGTGGAAATACAATGCTTTGCTATTTCTAAGATTGTCTCCTTGTGTTTTAAATTTCACCTATAATTTTCAAATATCAGTTTTTTTTTTTTTTTTTTGAGTGTAAGACAGGTTTCTGCTTGGAAATTCTTAAACTTCCTTTAAATCCTCAGATATCTGTTTCAATATTTCTGCATGTTTTCCATTTTCTTAATCTTCCATGTTTTAAAATGTCTTTTTCATGTTTTCTTTCTGTTCATGCTGTATGGTGAGTAATTTATTTCACTTTACATTTTAGTTGCTTTGGTCGTTGTGAGAGACAACTTCCTGGAGAAATGATTTGTGGTCTACTTGGTGAAGAATTTATAAGGAAAAAGGAGATCGGAAGTTGATTTGATCATGATTCTGACTATATAAACAGAATACCTTAAAGGTACCAGTACCTTCACAAAACACAACAGTTTATTTCATCATCATGTAAAAATCCAGAGGTGTATCACCCAGAGCTGTTAAGTTGGTTTTGAACCTCAGGAACACAAGCTCCTTCTGGGTCACTGTTGAGCCACATTTAGTGTATTTCCCTAGACATTATGACCAAAATGGTACCTGTTTTTCCAGAGACAGAATGGAGGGAATAACGAACCAAGTACAAAGAGTTGTCAGCAGCCTATGCGCGGAGATTCTAGGAAGTTGCCACAAAATGTCATTTTCTATGCACCAAATGTAGTTGTATGAATACAACATGTAATTTGGAAAGATTATTTGCCCATAATAAAAAACATTGCTTTATCTCAATGTTCACTATGCCTCAGAGAATAGATACCCAAGAAATATTTGATAATTAAAACTATGAAATTAATTTTTTCTCTAATACAAATTTTATTTTACTTTCAATCTCCAAAAAAAGTAAAATAACACAATTATAGAGTATGATCTCCATGTAGAAATGAAGCAGTCACGTTTTTGATGGTACAACTGACTGATTACATTGGTTGTGAGACTGAAAATTGCACGAAAGAAAAAGCAATAACACTTGCCTATCACTCACATTTGTAAATTTGAATGCAAATATACATGAATATTTTTTCTCATTAATTTTTTGATCAGATTTAAGAAAAATACTTCACTGATAGACTTATGACAGTCATATATGGTAGGAAATAAATGAGTCCACATGAGGAATACTTCAAAAGAAAAAGTGATGTAAAGTGTTAAATCTTCAATTAGTTTGAGAAGTTTGTGCTTCTTTTTAGAATAATGTATCCAGTAAGGAAATGGGAATATATTTTTTAAATAATCTTAGGATCTGTTTTAAATATAGTTCCTGTTTTTATTCTCATGCAGATCGGTGGTCTTCTGTTTACATTACATGCATAACTGCATCACATATTCATTTCTTTCTTCGAAGTCACATGCCATCACTATTATATTCCCTATTATTAAGTGAGACAGATATTAAGTTAGACAAAAGTTTCTCCAATTTTTGGCTTATGAAATGTAACTTTGAGAAAGTCCAAAGAAAAATCCCTGACCTGAAGACCCGAGATCTTCTTAATAGTGGCTTTCATGGAAAAGTCTTTTTTCTATGAAATTAATTTCAATAACTATGTCCCATGTTTTTGGTCTTGATGAAATAGAGATCAGAGAAACTGTGAAAATGAAACAAAAACGTCAAAACTATAAACCTAAAAGTATGATGTTCTTAGAAAACGAACCTTGCCTTAGAAATCCTTTTGGGTTCTGCATGATCATTTCCCAGAATTTCCTGAAAATATTTTGGCAGCTCTTCATCAGTTTCATTTGGGCACATTTTAGCTATCAGGATGACATTTCAGGAAGACATAAATTGAACGTGTCTAAACTGCTCTGTCTGCAGGCAGCTTTCTCTTGATTAAAAATTGGTAACGAATAGAAAAAGATTTAGATGGCTTCCCTAAAGACTGTGAAACAGCAGGCTTCTGTTTACTAGAAAAGTTCTTAAGTGAACAGGAATTAGCTCTACAGGCATGACATTGAGGACATTTTGACACTGAATTTAAATCCAGGGACAGAAAGTCTTTTCTTGAAAATATCAAATGCCTTATCTTCAATTAGCCTGCCCCGTGGTAACTGCTGCCATGCATTATATTAATTCACATATCCTTTAAAAGTTACTACTACTTAATTTTGCAAGAAATGATTTAAACTCTCTCACTTATTTTCCTACATGACCCTGCTGAGAGCAAAGCTCTTGTTTGGATTCATTTGTGACATATTTCCAGCTGCTAGGATTTCAGTACCATGTGGATTGTTCTTCTAAAGTGAAAGTCCATATATTGAATGCCCAATAACTGTCTTAAGTAATTTAAATTAAAACAAGGAAAAAATCAGATGCAATTGTTTGTGAAAAGCTTAGAAGCACTGAAAGATTTTCTGTCACAGAAACCCTAACTACTTTTAGGCTGTTGTTTTTAGGCAGAGGAAAACTGGCTTGAATTGGTTCTTGTCAGAGTAGCAATGCTTAGGAGAGGGAGCGAATTTGTGCACTAGGATACCTGGGCTTCATAGGAAGAAATTAAGCTTGGGGTGCCTCCTGGATGGATATCAGACAGATAGAGCGGCTCCCTCTCTACAATCTCATTTCATATACTACTTACCACAAACTGAACTGGATAGGTAAATTCCTGATGTCACTAGCTTCATAAGATGCTAATGACACTCAATTTTGGGGGGAAATTCCATCAGCATTATGAAGTAGGAATGTGAGAATTGCTACATGTAGAAGAATCTCACGTAGGGGATTATATAGCTGAGTCTACAAAGTGGAAATCTGGTTCTTTCTAGAGGGCATCTTTTTGGACAGTTATCCAAAGACAACTAGAATGAGAGTGAGTGACTGCAATTGTTGTCCACCTCAGATAAGCAACGAATTATTTATTCAACAAATATTTTCATGAGCCATATTATATGCCAAAAACTGTACAAAAGATGCAGAAATGAACAAAGTATAATATCTAACTTATAAAGTGCAAACTATCTTCAGAAAATACAGTCTATTACTATATCATGTAATGATTTTTTCTAATAGTTCACTTTCTAAAAGAGTGAGGTATTATTTTAGGGCCAGAAAGTGGACCTAACTAAGTGTGGGTGGTGAATTATAGATGAGGAATATTTCCAAACAGTAATATTTCATCTTAGTTACAAGAAAATGAACATTATCAATTAGGCAAGAAAATAATGTTTAGTAGAAGAAATGCAGAAGATGTGTGGAACAAAGAGAATAAAGAAATAAATTACTGTAAATGCTCAGGTTTTGAAAATGGGAACATGAAGTGGAGACACAGTCATATGATAAATGTTTATATGTGCTGTGCTAGAAGTCACATAGCTTTTTCAGATGGGTTTTTATGTTTAAACAAACTCTGAGCATATTGTGTATTCAGATTCATTTCAGTATAGTTTTAAGTCTCATCAGCAGACACAACTTGAAAAAGTCTTGTACTATTCTAACCTTGTGAAATGAAATATCAAAATGGTTCATTACATCAAGTTCCTCTGATTCAAGAGTACTTCTATATCATTAACAACCATTAGACTCAAACTGTAAAATCAGTTCTAGAAAGAAATTAGCTGACTTGTCATTTCAGTGCTGGGTAAAGGATTTGTGGGGTAAGAAATCAGAAGACATGAGTTAAAAATGCAAAACTGCACAATAAATTCTCACTAGAATATGGGCCAGTAGAAGTTCTCACTTATTACTGATGAGAATGCAAAATGATATAGTCACCAAGCATATTCTGAAACATATCACCTGGCAATCATGCTCCTTGATATTTACCCAAAGACACTGAAATATGTCAATGATGCAAATTTATTCAGAATTATCAAAGCTTAGAAAGAATCAAGATGGCCTTCACCTGAATGGACAAATAAGTTGCGGTATGTCCAGACAAACTATTATTCATTACTAAAAAGAAATGAGCTACCTGCCATGAAAAGACATAAACAAAACTTAAATTCTTATTGATAATTGAAAGAAGCTAACTTGTGTGATGCAACTCTCTGACACTCTAGAAAAGAGACAACAGATCACTGGTTGCCAGTGTTTGGCGTAAGAGGAGAGTTGAATAGGTAGAGCACAGATTTTTACAACAATAAAAATACTGTGTATAACATAATGATGGATACATTCCATTATATATTTGTCAAAACACAAACACAAAATGTTCAACAGCAAGAGTGAAACTCAACTATTACTTTGGATGATAAAGATTTCTGGATTCCTCAGTTGTAACAAATGTAACATTCTGTAGGGGGATGTTAATAATGATAGTTGCTTGTGTAGAAGCAGGACATACATGAGAAATCTCTTTATCTTCCTCTTATTTTTAATATAAATCTAAACTACTCTTAGACAATGAAGTTTTTTAAAAACATAAAATAGTCTCCATTCCATTATCATTGCACTTATGCTTATGAGTAGTAATGGAAGGTAAAACAATTAAACTTTACTTAGTGATTTTAGGATTTCCATGCTTTCATATATTCCTGTTTATGACAATAGTTAAAAAGTTAAATACATTTAAGTTCTCTTTATCTGTTTCCCTAGACGAGGCAATACTGATTTTTTTGTTTTTTAGCTTTGAACTTGATACACAGAAAATCTATGCAAATCAAGCATAAATCTCCGAAAACAGCTAATAGCAAAGTGTTTCTCATGTATTACAATTGCCTGGGTAGCTCATTAAAAATAAAAGCATCAAGTTACATTCTCAGAAATCCCAATTTATTAAGTCTATAAGAAAGTCATAGAAGGTGTATTTTTAACTCAGGTGGAGAAAACAACCGTCATTTGAGAGTCACTGACTCTAAAGTGTGTGTTTCACAATAACAGAAATTCCTATTTAAGTTCTGTGCCCCAACTTTGCACTTTTGCTTTCCATTTTTAAGTCAGCTCAACTTGGCATAGTAGTTTGATAATTTGTAATGCACTGGATTTATTTGCATCAAGAGGCAAGAATGTACACGAAGTGAAGAAACTATGTACACGAAGGAATAAACAAACCTTGCTTCTCATCCTACCTTTATAATCAAATAGCTGTGCAGCCCTAAAACATGCCACTTTATTTTTCTGCACCACAATATGTCTGAGACAAAGATAAATATGCTATACAGGAACAGTCATAGATCTTCCTCCTCTCTGGCCACCAAATTGAACATGGCAATAACCAGCACACACATCCCCACTTCTCTCTGGGGCAAAGCTAGTTCAGAAGGACTTTTTCATCTGGGGACCTATGATGAAGAATCAGCACAAGGTAAGAGAAATCAAAGCTAAAAGGTGGGGGAAGGGGCCTTGTAGGTTGCAAGTTCCATGTCCTAGATGTAGCTTTATTCACAGTGCTAAACCTAACACCTGGTCTATAGCATTATTTCAGGAAATAGTTGTTGGATAAATCAATAAACAAGGAAAATTTGTTCTAATATTTTTTTCTACTTGTTATGAATGATTTTGAAAGAAGTGATTCTTGCAGATTAAGATTTGATTCCAAAAGAAAGTAATTAAAATCATGTTAATAAATTCACTATGGCGATTGCAAAGGTATGAGATCCTCATGATAAAGTTAATCAGAATAGAAAAAAATGGGGGAAAATAAATGAAGGAAGAAAACTAGGAAAAAATTGTTTATTTGCCATTTTGTCCAGGACTAGTTCTGACCCCCCAAAATAATTACAGCATACAGAGAGTTGGAATTGAGGTTCTTTCCTAAAATCTCTTTTGTCATTCAGTCAATAATAATTTAGTATTTATTAAATACTAAACATAAGAATTTCAGAACACCCTTCTCCTTTTTTTTTTTCCTGCTAATGTAAATTAAGACTGAAATTAGTATCTGGTTGATATTTGAATTCATAATCACTTTTAAATTCTTTAGCTTGGCCAGTGTCTCTATTTGGACAAGATGTGCCCTGGACAAGGATGTCCACAGAGGGCAAATGAGAGGTGAAATCCTTACCAAGACCATCAGAAGATAGCCTGGCTATGCATCTGAAGATAGGGTTGTATCTGCTGGATGGTCATGACACACTTTTTTCAGTTTTGCCTAGTGTCAACCCAGGTATTTATGTGTGTTTTGTATTCTATGGATTTGGTTTTTTAGGAGAATCGTTTATTTGCAAGGCACATCCTAAAAGTAAATAAAAGAAAAGTAAGAGTATGCCATTTTTGAAAATCATCTTAATACATTTTGAAAAGAGATTTGTTTTAATACCACTTGTTATATTTCACAAAAATCAAAAAGATTACAAATGGTCATACAGTGCAATTTTATGTTATTTTTAGTAACACCAAAGTACTGATACTTTGGGAAAGTAGACAGTTTTTGTTTGAAAAAGTCTTGTTTTTTGGCACTCAATAAAAAGCTAAATTATGGTTTCATATGCAAATCAATGGAAATGAATAGTTACTAACCTTTTCAGTTGTTAAATGATTTCCATATTTGTTATTTTACATGTATAAAGATGTAAAATAGAATTAGAATTTTGTTGACATTTCAGTGGGAGGGCTTTGAAGATAAGCAGGTGCATTTTACAAGATTTTGGCTGTGTTAAATGATTTGCAGGTGTTCAGAGAAGTATGGTTTGCTCTGGCTTGGGTATTTTCAGATAGTGAGTACAATTCTTTGTGTATTATTAGTCACATTCACATTAAGTAGCAAAATACCTGAGGTAATTAACATATAGAGAGACAAGGCTTATTTTGGATCATAGTTCTAAAGTTTCCAGTCCAAGATCAGGTGGACTTTTGGGTTTCTGGTGGATGGGAGGTACCACATGGCAGTGACAGAGAGTATGTGGTAGAGAATGTGTGCTCCACCTGATGACCACGAAGCAAAGAAAATGAGAAAGGGACAAGGATCCCATAATCCCCCTTGAGGCAATACTCCAAAGACCTGAGTACTGTCCACTGGGTCCTACCTCCTAACAGTTCCATCATCTCTAAATAGCACCACCTGGGGATCAAGCCTTTACCACGTGGACCTTTGTCTTTCAACATCCAAAGTATAGCAATTGAGTATTATGACAGTCTTTATCCAGAAAATGAGAATGGAGAAGAGTTAAGATTGTTAGTATTAAAAAAAGCAACACACACTCAAACTAGGTGGGAAAGGCGGGTGCTTGGTTATTGTTGTGGTTTGCAGTGTTCTCGTTTTTGTTTTTGCTCAAGCATGATTTGTTATTACAGAGTTGTTTTGTTTATACTTTTACCATGATCTTGACAATGATTCTGTCTGATAATTCAGTTATATGAAGTTCTTAAAGTTTAAAAGAACACCATAGCCTAGCTGATGGTAACAGGCCAGCTTCTAGCATTTAGCTATCAGAGACTTTTTTTTCTTTTTCTTTTTCAAATATGAAATGAAAATAAGTAAGTAAATGAATTGATACTGACTCAGGAATGAAGGCTATTTAAGATGGGCTGTTTTATTTTATTTTATTTTTTTAATTTTTATTCTTGTTTTATTTAGGCTTACATGTTGACAGTGTAAATTGACTCATTGTACATAGATAGAGGATAACATATCAATTCTCTAGTTGTAAGTTGTATAGAATCACATCATATATGCAGTCATACATAAAGTTAGGGTTATTATGACCATCATATTCCATCACCCTTGCTGTCCCCATGCC
>PVHX01007604.1:0-89916 GCA_004024805.1 Geosciurus inauris
TTTTTTTTTTTTTTTTTTTTTTTTTGGTACTCAGGGGCACTTGACCACTGAGCCACATCCCCAGCCCATTTTGTGTTTTATGTAGAGACAGGGTCTTACTGAGTTGCTTAGCACTTCGCCATTGCTGAGGCTGGCTTTGAACTCACGATTCTCCCTGTCTCAGCTTCCCAAAGTGCAGGGATTATAGGTGTGCGCCACCACACCCAGCTGGCATCATGCTTTTTAAGCAAGCACTCCTACTGCTGAGCCACATCCCCAACCCTGTATTTTTAAATGGTTGAAAAAAATCAAAATATCCTGTGAAATTTAAATTTTATAGAATGCCAATATATGACAATTTATTAGAACACAGCATGCTTATTGGTATATTATATTTTGTATCATTTGACTGCCTTTCTCAATTCAGTAGCAGAATTGAGTAGGTCACAGAAATGGTGTGACCCACAAGCATAAAATCTTTGGCCGTAACATTCTCTGGCTCTTTACAAAACAATTTTTATCAACCTTTGTTTTAAAATCATGAAAATATGTAGAAGCCCTTAGTGATTGCTGTATTTAATTAAACTGCAGGATTTGGTATATTAGTAATTGATGTCAGTCTTGACTTCTGGGGACTTTACATTTATTTTTGTAACTGTTGGCCAACAACCCCAAGGATCTAAAGACAAGGAATATTTGTAGTTTTGGTAACCATGAATTTAAGTTTATGACTATTACAAAACTGGTGTGGCAAACATGTTCAATGACCTGACCTCATGTTTATGATACAAATGATTTCTTCCCTGGTAACTCCTATAAAATAGAATCAAAGGTGGTTTTATGGGGGAAATTTAACACAGTGTGATTTAAGAAGCTCACTGGATGTCATACAGAGGTCAAGGGTTTTATTGAAGGGGGAAAGTATCATTCCATTAATAAACCACACATCAGTATCAGTATTAGGTTATTCTCTGTCAGAAATTATACAAAGAAGCAACTGCTCCAATTCTGTGACTTGTATTTTTATGAAAATGGTATTCTAGACATCAGTTGGGACTTTAGAGCCAATTTCTTATATTAAGTCAGTCAATCATCTCAGGCACCTAGATAGAAACCCATTGGTATATTTTTCTCTAATACATGCTTTTGCTGGCTCTTTTGTTGGTAAATAAACTCAGAGTATATGTGACATAAAGAATGTATTTCCAGGGCCCAGTGCGGTTGCACAAGCCTATAATCCCAGCAACACGAGAGGCTGAGGATCAATGAGTTCAAAGCCAGCCCCGGCAACCACGAGGCACTAAGCAATTTGGTGAAGACCCCTCTCGAAATGAAATACAAAAAAAAGCTGGGGATGTGGCTAACTGGTTGAGTGCCCCTGAGTTCAATCCTCAGTACCCCCCAAAAAAAGAATGTATTTCCAGAACTGGTAAGAAGTACTTTTCTGTTACAAGAAGAAAAATCACAGTTTTATCTTAGGAAATGTTTTTCATATATTTTTAACACTCTCAGGATATTGCTTTTATTTAAATTATTTGGGCATATCTGATTATAGTGCCCTGATTTTAGTTTTCCTACCATCTAATTGGCTATGTTTTCTTTTAAACTAAGTAAGAAGTAGAGAACTGTTTAAAATGAGGTTAGTCCAGTAGTCAATTTGTTCAAGTACAGATTCCAACATGATTTTAACTCCATGATGGTACTCTGTACACTTGAAGAAAAACTTTTTTTTTTTTTTATTGCACTCGGGTGCTCTATCACTGAGCCACATCCCCAACCCTATTTTGTGTTTTATGTAGAGACAGGGTCTCACTGAGTTGCTTAGCGCCTTGCCCTTGCTGAGGCTGGCTTTGAACTTGCGATTCTCTTGTCTCAGCCTTCCAAAGTGCAGGGATTACAGGTGTGAGCCACCGTGCCCGGCTTGATGCACAGAAATTTGAGCTTATATAAGGGCATATCAGCAAAGGGATTCACAGTATTAGTTTATTTCTTGGTTAATTTTTTCCACTAGAAAATTGGTCATTTGTTCAAAAGATATGTATGTTGTAGAATGATCTTGGAAACAGCTCATTATTTTCACTTGTAGAATAAATACAAATATATTTGAACAAATCAATTTTATATTCCAGTGGCTATACATTATAAAATTTCAATATAGGCAATTGTAAGGTGTTGATATTGCTGCTTTATAAGTAGTTATGACTCCCTATGTAGTAACAGATATATGGATGGGTATGTAATGAAGCAAAAGTGGAGATAATTTTGGTAGAATCTCTAACTGTCAGAGCAATCTGAAAATGGTAGTGGTTTTCTATAAAGAAGTTTCCTATATTCAAAAATACATATATATTCAGGATATGACGATACCAAACTGTCAGTCAATATGTATCAGGATGGGTAGAGTCCTATACAACTTGTGATATTTTCTATTCTAAAAGTGATGAGATTTTCTAATAGTACAGTATATTGTTACTATTGTTTTGGTTTTGGTGCTAAGGATTGAATCCAGAGCTTCATGCATACTAAGCATATGCTTCACCACCAAGCTTCACCCCAGGACCCTGTAGTATATTATTAAATAGAGGATAAAAAAAGCAATTACTTCTGCCTTTGGCTTTTCCTAGATCTAAATGACATATCAGATAGGATATTTACCACAATATTATTCCAAAAATACAAAGTAGTGTCTTAAAGCAGTAATGGATGCAAAGGCAAATCTTTACTTGGATAGACAGACTTTGGAACAAAGGAGTACAGTATGAGTACATATGAGTACAGTATGACCTGCTTGTCTTTTTTCTCCTCAGCCATCTTTTGTTTTTTTCCTAAATTGCTAGATTCTTTTTATTTACCAGGTATAATTCCCTGATTTAGCACCTTTCTAATCACTTTTTCCATGATCTGCCAGTCCACTTTTAAAATACTTCCTAAGTGGACAGTACTGTTTTCTTACCAGTTAACTTTAGAGCTCCTGCAGCCAGTCTCAAATGCAGGTGCAGCAGAGGTGCTTTGAGAGAAAAAGAACAGAATGTGATGGCCTTGGACCAGCTGATCATGGGAAACCATGTGACTTTGTGATTGTTTCTGTGGTTTAGATCCACTTTGTTCTGAGGATAATAACGTGGATAATCTAATTTTAATTACCTGAATGCTTTGGCACTGACTTAAAATAGAAGTTTTAACAGTGAAGTTATGGTCAGCAGATGAGTTTGAATAGAACTGAATTTGATGACGTTAAAATCAGGACAGTGACCAGTAGTTTCAAACCCTAATGTTTTGGGCCTCAATGGGGGGTAGTAATTCATGGTATATATTCACTGTTACTAAAATAATACATTGTTTTGCCACATACTTTGGATGACCTGACACATTTGGTTTGTATATTGCTTCAGATGGTGAAATCCTGGGCTGGGGGCATGGCTCAGTGGTACAATATTTGCCTAGTATGCTTGAGGTAAGGTCTTGGGTTCAGTCCCCCATACTGCAAACAATAGCAGTAACAACAACAAAAAGTAGTAGAATTCTTAAAAAGAATAAGACAGATTCTTGACCAGAATAAGACTATACTTACAAAGTTAGAAAACCCATTACTAAATTTCTAATTTTGACTATAGAACATTGTTGTCAAGGATCAGATCTTAACACAGATGAATTTTTGTATGTACAGTTGTCACATAATTTCTCATAAACAACTTTGAATTTGTGGTTTTACATATATTTCAATCAAGAAAATTTCTTAAGTCTTTAGGACATATAAAAGGGAAAGTTGGTAACATGAATGCTAGGAGAGCATAATGTGGACCTTTTCTTTTAATCTATAATTCTAGGACGACATAGACAGCCTAAACCCAGTTCTCAGGGACAACCCGCAACTTCAGGAGGAAGTGAAAGTCTGGGTAAAGGAACAAAAGGTTCAGGAGATTTTTATGCAAGGTAACTATTTTGAAAGTATGCATTTGGGGGGTGTGGGACTAGGCAACTTTACATATTTGTCTTTGGTTGTTCACTTATATGTAATGTAAATGGAAGACCCAGTCTAATGATTTGAGTTCTATATAGTTCAACGGAAAATAATTACAATATCATGATAAGTTTGATAGTTTGATAGTTTTTCAAATAACTAATTTGAGCTAAATTCCTGGCCTGAACTTAAAACTGCAAATGTTTTGTTGAATGGAAAATGTTTATGATATAAAATGCTTTAGGTGTGTGAAGGAAGCATTGTTTACAGTAAAGGGTTACCCAGAGCCACAACTGATTTCCTTTGAAGAATGCTGTTGATATCTGATAAAAGTAGCACCTTTTTCAACATTACCTCATTACTAGTCATAGTTTTGTTTCCTTTGTTTACTAAGTTACAGCTTTGTCTACAATACCATGTGACCTTCAAACTCATGATGTTTTATAATTCCTAGTATTTTCCCCTTTGTGTCAGTAAAATCATGTAACAGATATGAGCTTTTGTAAAATTGAATTGAAACAGATTATGAAATGAACATATTGTTGAAAAGAACAGTTTTTTATTGTTGACTGTTTTGCTTTATATGATTACATATAGCAGCAGATCCTGTATATATTAAATGTTTCTTAACATAAATATTGATAATAAAAATCAGCTATTACAGTGATCATCCATGTGTCAGTCTCCCAATCCAAACAACTATTAGACCTTGACTGATCCTGCCCAGTCTACACCCACTTTTGCTTCTATAAAATTTCATCATCGCCTTTTTCTATCCTTTTTTAGGGGGTGAGTACAGGGGATTGAACTTAAGGGGACTCAACCACTGAGCCACATACCCAGCCCTATTTTGTATTTTATTTAGAGACAGGATCTCACTCAGTTGCTTAGTGGCTTACTTTTGCTGAGGCTGGCTTTGAACTCAAAATCTTCCTGAGCCCCTAGGACTATAGGTGTGCACCACCATGACCAGCTTTTTCTATCCATTTTTAAAATAAAGCTACCATATAGTGATAATGCCACACACACAAAAAAAAATTAGTTTATTAACATCAAATACTATAGAGTCAGCTTCAGATTTCCATCTGTCTCATAAATGCCAAATGATTTTAATAGGTTTTATTGATTTTTTTTTTTTTTTTTTTTTTTTAATCAGAAGATCCATAAAAGGTCCACAGGTTGTGATTGGTTGGTATGACAGTCTCCATCCTCTTTTTTTCTCTTTTTGCAGTTTATTTGTTGAAGAAACCAAACTAAATTTTTTAAAAAAATAACTGTTTTCTCATGTCCTATGAGGAAAAAAGATTAAGGTGTTAGTAGCCCCTATTCATCTTAAGCAGAATTGCTTGAGGCAGACTACAAACTATGCTTAGTGTTGGAAATAAGCCAGTGTAGATGGTGTGCTAATGGTAATTAAAAATTGATCATTTTTGTGTTTTTCTTTAACCATTTTCATATTACTTAGAAAAAATAATACAGGGGTCTTGTTCTTCCCATAGTTAAAAAAGACTAGAGTTTGTATAATAGATTATGGATTGTGAATAAGCATTTAGGCATCGCCTTCCTTAAAATATAGCCAGTGAATATCTTCATTTTTTTTTTTTTTTTTTTTTAGATCAGTACGTTCAATTTACAAGTCACATGGATTGTTGTTTTTGTTGTTGTGGTGGTGCAGGGGCTCAGACCCAGGCTTTTTGCATACTTGTCAAGTGCTCTGCCACTGAGCTGCATCCCCAGCCTTCATGGAATACTTTGTAAAGGTGTGTTATATTTTTGTTTTTCTTTGCAGTACTGGGGATTGAAACCAGGGGAGCTCTAGCATTGAGCTACATCCCCAGCCCTTTTTTACTTTATTTTTGAGGTAGGGTCTTAGTAAGTTGTTCAGTCTGGCCTTGAACTTGTGATTCTCCTGCCTTGACCTCTTCAGTGGCTACAGTTACAGTAATGCACCACTGCACCCAACTGTGCATTAGGTGTTTTAGGCTGTTATTAACATCACTATTCTTTTTCTTTCTTCTTCTTTATTTTTTAACTATAAATAAGTGTTAAACTATTGGTTGGTATTTTGAGTCTGTTAAACATAGAACAAAGAGCATCAGTCTAGGAATCAGAAAAATAAGTTCCATCCCAACTCTTTGACTTCAGGTTTTACTTAACCTATTAATTTCACTTCCTTGATTTTTATAAAAAGAGATCATAATACTTAAGAGTTGGAAAGGATTAAATAAGCGCTTGGAAATTTTGAAATCACTTTGTAATTGTTAGTATAGAATACTGTTATCAATGTGTGACATTCTCCCCACCTTCCACATTTCCTGTTCAACTTGATATTTAGTTATATTTTAGTGCCTGTGAATTAAGAAACTTTCATCTCCATTATCCACTTATTTGTAGTCATTTTTGTTTTAATAAACTTACCTGAATATATACGGATAGATAGATCCTTAATATTTAGTCCTTCCTTATTTTCTCTATTTTTTCTTCTTTTTGGTACCAGGGATTGAACTCAGGGGTACTCGACCACTGAGCCACATCCTCAGCCCAATTTTGTGTTTTATGTAGAGGCAGGGTCTCACTGAGTTGCCTTAGCTCCTCGCCGTTGCTTTGGCTGGCTCTGAACTTGCAATTCTCCTATCTCAGCCTCCCGAAGTGCTGGCTGGGATTACAGGCGTGCGCTACTGCGCCTGGCTAGTCCTTTATTTTCTAAAGTGTACATGCACACACCTGTGTGTGTGTAGATATGTGTGTGTGTATAAAATGTCCACATTTAAATGTCCCTGCTTGTGTTTTTTTAAAGGTCCTTATTCCTTAAATGGATACAGAGTGAGAGTATATAGACAAGACTCTGCCACCCAGTGGTTTACCGGCATAATTACTCATCATGATCTCTTCACCCGCACCATGATCGTTATGAATGATCAGGTAAATAGTTCAACTATTTATTTTTGGTGCTGGGGAATGAACCCAGGGCCTTCACATGCTAAGCTGGGTTATTAGAATTTCAGCCCCTCAGTTAGTGTTTTTTGGGGAAAAAATTTTGCAGCACAAATAGCTTATGCCAGCAGTTTGATAATAATTCTCATCTCCAGAGTTTTGCTTTGTTTTCTTTTCTTTTCTTTTTATTCTTTCTCTCTTTGCTACTGGGGATTGAACCCAGGGTCTCACCTCAAGCATACTAGGTAAATGCTCTACCACTGAGATATCTACCCCAAGCCCTTTTTCTTTTATATTGAGATTGTGTCTCACTAAATTGCCCAGACTAGCCTGGGACTTAGGATCCTCCTGCCCCAGCCTTACCAGTAGCTGGGATTATAGGAATATCCCTGCTGTGACCAGCATCTCCAGGGTTTTTAGTCATGTAATCATAAGTTTAAATGTATCAAATGTTACATAAAGGTCACTTCAGGTCAGAGGATAATGGTAATGTCATATTTATTTCAATACTAATAAAATCAGAACCTGAAATACAGGCATCAAGTTTTTTAATGTAGTCCCTTTTTTTGTTTTGTTTTGTTTTTTTAATCCCAGAGTTAATCTTTATTTTTCTGTCTCTCTAGTATTAAAAATCCATTCTAAATGGTTTCTCACTGAGTCATATCTCCAGGCCTTGTTTTCTTTTCACTTTCAGTGCATATGTAGGTCTCTCACATCAAATTTCATTATTAGTATGCTCACTTAAGTTTTGTGACAAGTGTTAAAGATACAGGGTTTTTTCCTTTTGAGAAAAATGTTTACTTTTAAAGCTGTCATTTGTTTATGTGCATAAAAACAGATGTTTGAAATTCCTACCCAAGTGAATTTTGGAGGATTATACAATAGAGCTCCTTTGTAAATAATTAAAATGCTTTGGGTGAAATTTTGTCAAAATGCTAATAATAAGTAAATTATATTATTTAATTGCATTTTTTCCTTAAAAAGATGACAGACTTTCACCTCTTGATGAATTACAAAATTTCCTTGAATTTTTATATTATTTGTACAGTTTTTGTCTTGTTCTCCTTCTTAAACTCTTACCTCTTAGTTTTATTTTTTAGCTATTTTTTAAAAATTAATTTAAAAGATACTATCAGATTTAACCTTCTGTAACATTGTTTCAACACTGGCCAAGAATTAAAAATCAAATACTATCTATTGCAAGTATACTTTAATAAGCAAGGTAAGAATTAATCAAGAACATAGAGCCCAGCTGGGCACAGTAGCACAGGCCTGTAATCCAGCAACTCTGGAGGCTGAGGCAGGAAAGTTCAAGACTAGCATCAGCAACTTAGCAAGGCCCTAAGCAATTTGGCAGCATCCTGTCTCAAAATAAAAAATAAAAAGCACTGAGGATGTGGCTCAGTGGTTAATCACATATGGGTTCAATCCCCAGTACCAAAAAGAAAAAGAAAAATAGTGCCCAGTATGTGAGTGGTATCACCAAAAGGAAAAAGTATAAATGCCCAACTTGTAATATTTATTTTGAAAATAGGAAGTAGAGATCCCAAACTGATTTCAAAACATTTCTACTCAGTAAAGAAATGCTACCACATATTGTTTAGCTCATTGTATTTAATATTTGTTTTTGTTTTGTGTTGTGGATTAGGTACTAGAACCACAGAATGTCGATCCTTCTATGGTTCAAATGACCTTTCTAGATGATGTTGTTCACTCTTTATTAAAAGGTGAAAATATTGGCATTACATCACGACGTAGGTCTCGTGCCAATCAAAATATCAACACTGTTCACGTATGTATGTTACTAGTAATTGATTTTTATGATTTCTCTTTCTCTATTTAGAATTAGGCAGTAATAATCATTGTTGGTTATTTTTAGGGCCATTATACACGTGCCCAAGCAAATAGTCCCAGACCAGCAATGAACTCTCAAGCTGCTGTACCAAAACAGAATACACACCAGCAACAGCAACAAAGAAATATCCGTCCAAATAAGAGGAAGGGCTCAGATAGCAGTATACCAGATGAAGAGAAGATGAAGGAGGAAAAATACGATTTTATATCACGAGGAGGTAGGATTCACTTTTTTCCTTCTTTGGGGACTGAACAAATAAAAATATTTAAAATATGCTTACTTAGTTTTGATTATGATTTTTCATAATCAAAAAGTAAGACTTCTTTTTTTAACCTTACAGATAATCCTAAGGGTAAAAACAAACACTTGATGAATAAAAGAAGGAAACCTGAGGAGGATGAAAAGAAACTAAATATGAAAAGAATGCGGACTGACAACGTTTCAGACTTTTCTGAGAGCAGTGATTCAGAAAATTCCAATAAGAGAATAATTGATAGTTCCTCAGAGCAGAAGCCAGAGAATGAGTTGAAAAATAAAAATACTTCCAAGATAAATGGAGAAGAAGGGAAATCCCAAAATAGTGAGAAGGTAGGAGAAGAGACACTAGTAGATATCCAGCCTCCCTGGGATCAAATACATGAAGATAAAAACCGTGAAGAAGCAGAGAAGCAGAAATCTGTTGATATTCAGCTTCAAGAAAAAGTTACTATCCATTCATCAGAACAGGCCACACTTGCTGAACGTAATCCTAATGATTTAGTTCTTCAAGAATGCAATTTGGAAAACACACATACTGTGGAATTATTACCAAAGGAAAAGTTTATATCCAGACCATCCACACCAAAATGTGTTATTGATATTACAAAAGATACTAATTCAGAAAAGGTGGCTCCGGAAAACTCAAGTACCTTTGGCCTCCAGACACTTGAGAAAATGGATCCTAAAGTTAGTGATTCAAAACATTCAATTGTAAATGCAAAATACTTGGAAACAACAAAACAAGATTCTGACCAGAATTGGGTCAGTGATGTAGTTAAAGTGGATTTAACCCAGTCAAGTCTTATAAATGCTTCTTCAGGAAATGATCGACTAGATATGGAAAAAGAAAAAAATCAGTACATCTCTTACACATCTTCTTTAAGTGCACCTTCTGTCACAGAAAATAAGGCAAATAAGCGAAGTCCACCCCCAGAGACTATAAAATCTAAGCTAACTGCTTCAGTAGATGCTTACAAAACAAAACTCAGTTCTTCACCTGAAGTTGTTAAAACCAAAATTACCCATTCTCCTGATTCTGTAAAGTCTAAGGCCACTTATGTGAACAGTCAAGCTACTGGTGAAAGAAGACTGGCAAATGAGTTATCAAGGTGCGGTTTTCATCTGGTTCCTACTCGAGGCAATACATTGGAAACTACAAAGAGCCCTCTTATAATTGATAAAAATGAGCATTTTACAGTTTATCGAGATCCTGCTCTTATTGGATCAGAAACAGGAGCTAATCACATTTCACCTTTTTTAAGTCAACATCCTTTCCCTCTTCATTCCGCATCCCACAGAACCTGTTTAAATCCAGGTACCCATCACCCTGCCTTAACCCCTGCACCCCACTTACTAGCTGGATCGTCCAGTCAAACTCCATTACCTACTATTAACACTCATCCTCTGACTAGTGGTCCACACCATTCTGTTCATCACCCTCATTTACTTCCCACTGTGTTACCTGGAGTGCCTACTGCTTCCTTACTTGGTGGCCACCCACGCCTGGAGAGTGCTCATGCCAGCAGCTTGAGCCACTTAGCACTAGCACACCAGCAACAGCAACAGTTGTTACAGCACCAGTCACCTCATCTTCTTGGACAAGCCCATCCATCTGCTTCATATAATCAGCTTGGACTTTATCCAATTATTTGGCAGTATCCAAATGGAACACATGCATACTCAGGGCTTGGTCTGCCTTCTTCTAAGTGGGTTCACCCAGAAAATGCAGTTAACGCTGAAGCTTCATTAAGGAGGGTAAGTGACACAGGTTTGCCTTTGTGTCAGTATGTACTTATTTATTAATATGTACAGGTGCATTTTCAGTGTCCCATTTTTTAGGTTGTGTCCTGTTATAAAATGTTAGAATTTTTCAGTAACTTGTTTAGGTGCTTAGTATCCTCAGCAATAGCAGCAGAAATCTCAGAAAAGCCCATGTATAAAAAGTTAGTTGAAAAAAGTAAAATGTTTTTAGATTGTAGTTTTTATTATAGATTTAAATTCATACACTTATCATTGAAAATTCTGGATTAATATTTATATAAAATTATGTAAAAGTACAAGGTTTTTAATATGTATTATCAAATTGTTCTTTTTAAAATTGTTATATACCCAGTTCAATGCATTGTGTTAATTGTATATTACAAGCTATGACTCTTAAGACTCCCTTTTTTCTTAAGGTTATCCAAGACTGGACATTTCTAGTATGTGGGAAAGTTGAAGCTGGGATTTTTTCTACCTAACAGACTATTGCTGCAGTTGGTGGTATAGGACTTACATTCCTTCATGAGCTATGTGGTTTCTCTAGCAAATTCATTTTACACTAAGAAATAGCTAGTAAGAATAATACCAGGCTCAGTGTTGTTTCTTTTTTTAAATGAAGGAATGGGTGCCACTATTAAACTCTCAGGAGCTAATCTTGTCCTTTGTGTAACCCAGAAGTCTTCAGATATTCTGCCCAAATCTGTTTTTATACCTTTTTGTTTGTTTTGTTGGAAGAAGAGAACAACACATAGTGCTAACTTGCCTAGCAAGTCAAGGCTATGGGTTTGATCCCCAGCATCTTAAAAAATAAATTTAAGCCGGGTGCGGTGGCTCAAGCCTGTAATCCCAGCACTTAGGGAGGCTGAGACAGGAGAATTGCGAGTTCAAAGCCAGCCTTAGCAATGGCGAGGCGCTAAGCAACTCAGTGAGACCATGTCTCTACATAAAACACAAAATAGGGCTGGGGATGTGGCTCAGTGGTCGAGTGCCCCTGAGTTCAATCCCTGGTACCAAATTAATTAATTAATTAATTAGTTAATTTACTGTTTTAATGATTAGACTCAAGTATTGTTGTACATCACAGCACTAGAACTTTTTCACCTCATCTTCTTGTATTTTGGGCTTTGGTTTTGTTTTGTTTGTGGTAGTCAAGATTGAATCCAGGGGTACTGTACCACTGAGGTAAGTCCCTAGACCTTTTTTTTTTTTTTACCATCACACTAAACTGACAAGGCAGGGATTTAACTTGAGATCCTCCTGCTTCTGCCTCACCAGCAGCTGGGATCATAAGTGTGTGCCTCCACCTCCATATCAGCCCCCATTCTCATTCTTGATGGTGCCATTAATTTAGTAATAGGTGAAACATACTACAGTGTATACATTTCATAGTCTTTAAGTAAAAGAAGAATCACTAATCACTACAGTTCTAATTTCAGTTGTCAAAACTGAAAGTAGGTGTGGTAACTTAAGTGCCTAATGCAATCACATTTTTACTCAGACCTTCACTGTCAGTGTGTCATGAATGTGGTTACAGCTGCACAAGGATAGGCCAGAAGAGCATAAGAAACCAAGAAGTGGCAAAGAGCTTTGAGTCTTCTTCCATAAGTTCCAAGCTCTGGAAAATAGATTTAAGTTATTGTTAGAAATGGCTTGGAAGGATTATTACTTGGTAGATTTTGTGACTCTCAAGTCTCCATGTTTATAAGAACATAAAATGTTATATTAACTGGTCATAAAAACATTAAACTAGCTGGGTGTCATGCATGCCTGTAAGCCCAGCTATTCAGGAGGCTGAAGCAAGAGGAACCCAAGGTCTAGGCCAGCCTGGGCAACTTGGGGAGAATCTGTCTCAGAATAAAATGAAAAAGGGATAGGGATGTAGCTCAGTTGTAAAATGCCCCTAGCTTTAAGCCCTAGTACTGCCCCTGCCTCCCAAAAAAGGTTAAACTAAAAACAGGTGTATCTGACTTTCATTAATTTGTGTAAAACTGTAATATGAAGGAATAAATGTTAAATAACATTTTGAGCAAAAATCAAGATCTTTTACCCTGGTTTAAAAGTGAAAAACAATACAAGCACAAGGCACTAAATTAGGAAACAATTTTGAGTGTTTTTTTGTTTGTTTGGGGGAGGGGTACTGGAGATTAAACTGAAGAGTATGCAACCACTGAGACACATCCCCAGCCTTATTTTGTATTTTATTTAGAAACAAGGTCTCACTGAGTTGCTTAGCACCTCACTTTTGCTGAGGCTGACTTTGATCTCGCGATCCTCCCGTCTCAGCCTCTAGAGCTGCTGGGATTACAGGTGTGCACCGCCATGTCTGGCTTGAGTGGTATTTTATAGAGCAAAAATTTTACCATTGCCTTGCCTTATTACACTTTAAGATTTTCATTTTGGGGGTATTGGGCTTTGAACCTAGAGGTGTTCTACCACTGAGCTACATCCCCAGCCCTTTTTTTTTTTATTTGGAGGCAAGATCTTGCCTTAGCCCCCTGAGTCACTGGGATTTCAGGTGTGCACCACCACACCCAGCAATGTTTTTGAATCTGTTAGAACTGAGGCTTTTTGTGCCATTATATATTGGGATGATCCTTATGTGTATAATTATGTATTTTTCTCTTATGATGTTTGCAGCCATAGTGTATGTTTTTAGTTTCAGTAATTTTATACCAGTATATATTTGGCATATCATACTGCTTTTGCATTTCCATTTTGAGTTGTAAAATTTAGCCCCTTTGTTAAAACCAAAGTAGCTTTTGTTTTTCTGGTATTTCAATATCAGTCATAGTATAGAAATAATCCTTAAACATGTAATTAGATGTATGTCTCAACATAGAGGTCACTGTACCATATTTTTAATTATGAGAAAGACAGCATACTGACATAGAAGAAGTTAATGTTACACTTCCACACGTCCAAGTTTTTTGTTTTTTTTTTTTTTAATTTTCTGTAGTGATAGATGGACAGAATGCCTTAATTTTATTGGTTTATTTTTATGTACTGCTAAGGATTGAACCCAGTGTCTCACATATGCTAGACAAGTGCTGTGTCATGGAGATACAGCCCCAGCCCCACACCTCCAAGTTCAATGGCCCAACAATGTTTATAGCTTATAGTGCAACTGAGTACATTTAGGCCTTGAAAATACACTTGTTTTGCCAATTGTAAGTAAATTGTTAGGTGGAAAAAGTGAGCTTTTTTTGATGACAAAAGGTGGCAAATGAACTTGGTTATAATTTGTTTCTGGTGAAAAATATTTAAGAATAACATTCTGTTTTTGTTAATACCAACATAATTTTTGCATGTGTCTTGTTTTGTGCAGTAGTGGGGATTAAACCAGCTCAGAGACATTCTACCACTGAGCTGCATCCCTAGCACTCCTACCCCCCACATTTTAAATTTTTTTGTTTGTTTTGTTTGTTTTTGTTTTTGGCAATAGGATCTTGCTAAATTGCTAAAGCTGGCCTACAACCTGTGAGCCACCTGTCTCATCCTCCTAAATCTCTGTGATTACAGGCATGTGCCATTGTGCTTAGCTGCAGTATATATTCTTTTGATATTAAAATCTAAGGAAATCAAGTAAATTAAGTTGAATGCACTGATTTCAACAGCTACTTTTAGTAAATTAAATTTTTGGAAATTGATAATTTAATACTGGTGAGTTTGCTGCGTACTATGGGAAAATCCATCTAATGATGTTATATATTTGAATATTTCTCATTCAGTTCATTTAGAATAAAAATCACAGGTTTCATAAACATACCCCTGTTAAATTTCTGTGATACTAACTTTAGCTTTTTCTAGTAAATGAAGTCCAGTTTTTTGTTTTGTTTTTAATAGAATTCTCCCAGTCCTTGGTTACATCAACACACCCCTGTGACCTCAGCAGATGGTATTGGATTACTAAGTCACATTCCTGTCAGACCCTCCAGTGCAGAACCTCATCGACCTCTTAAAATTACAGCACATTCCAGTCCACCATTGACAAAACCTTTAGTAGATCACCATAAAGAGTAAGTTAACCCAATGTTTAAATTTAAACCTTGTTTTTCTTAATTCGCTTTTTAGATAGTTAATTTTAAGCTAATAAATGTTTTAAACTAGACTTGGAAGAAGTATTCTATATTGATACATGTTTTACTTTCATAATAGAATATTTCATAGAAATGATCTTTTTATTTTGCAAGAAAAATTGGTTACAGAAATCTTTATGTCTTGTCTTTATAGAGAATTGGAGAGGAAAGCTTTTATGGAACCATTACGGTCTGTTGCATCCACATCAGTAAAAAATGACCTGGATCTAAATAGGTCACAGACTGGGAAAGATTGTCACTTACATAGGCATTTTGTGGATCCGGTATTAAATCAATTGCAGAGGCCACCCCAGGAGACTGGAGAGAGATTAAATAAATATAAGGAAGAACATCGTCGAATTCTTCAAGAAAGTATTGATGTTGCTCCCTTTACAACTAAAATTAAGGGACTTGAGGGTGAGAGAGAAAATTATTCAAGAGTAGCACCGTCATCATCTAGCCCTAAAAGCCATGTCATCAAACAAGATAAAGATATAGAACGCTCAGTATCAGAGCTTTATAAAATGAAGCACTCAGTGCCTCAAAGTTTGCCCCAAAGTAACTATTTCACTACATTGTCCAATAGTGTGGTCAATGAACCACCAAGATCATACCCATCCAAAGAGGTTTCAAATATTTACACTGAAAAACAGAGTAATTCCCTTGTAACAGCAGGTAATCCTCAAACTCTGACTTCATTTATGTCATCTATTTCAAAGCCTCCACCTTTGATTAAACACCAACCAGAAAGTGAAAGTTTAGTAGGCAAGATACCAGAACATCTTCCCCATCAGATTGCATCTCACTCAGTAACAACTTTCAGAAATGACTGTAGGAGTCCTACCCATTTGACAGTTTCTTCTACAAATACACTCCGCAATATGCCTGCTTTACATAGAGCACCGGTATTTCACCCACCAATTCATCATAGTTTAGAACGGAAGGAAAACAGCTACAGTAGCCTTTCCCCTCCGACTTTAACTCCAGTCATGCCAGTAAATGCTGGCAGCAAAGTTCAGGAATCACAGAAGCCTCCAACTTTAATTCCAGAGCCAAAAGACTCTCAGGCAAATTTTAAGAGTTCTGAACAGAGTTTGACAGAAATGTGGAGGGCTAATAATAACCTCAGCAAAGAGAAAGCAGAGTGGCATGTGGAGAAAAGTGGTGGAAAGTCACAGGCTGCCATGGCATCTGTCATTGTGCGTCCACCTTCTAGTACAAAAATTGATAGCATGCCAGCAATGCAGTTAGCTTCCAAAGATCGAGTTAGTGAAAGATCTTCAACTGCGGCAAATAAAACAAATTGCCTCAAACCAGTAGAAGCTGGAGAGACTGGAAGAATCATTCTACCAAACGTGAATTCAGGCAGTACTCACATGAAATCTGAAAAAAACTTTGAGACCATCTCACAGAGCATTGTTCCAACTTCAGTTATGTCTACTGTAAATACAGTATGTAATACCAAAACAGATGTATTCACATCTGCTGCTACTACCACCAGTGTTTCCAGCTGGGGGAGTTCAGAAATAACTTACTCTTTATCAAATACCATTTTGGCCTCTACATCCTTAGAATGTACCTCTTCAAAAAACATTGCTCAGTCAGTGACTCAAACACAAGAATGCAAGGTCAGCACCACAGTTCCAGTTACTCTAGCCAATAATAAGACAGGAAGTACTGTTCAGCCCAGCTCTGGCTCCTCAGGCACAACTGATTTTATTCATTTAAAAAAGCACAAAGCAGCATTGGCTGCAGCTCAATATAAAAGTAGTAATGTTAGTGAGACTGAACTTAATGCTGTGAAAAATCAGACAGCTTCAGCCTCCCTTCCTCTGGATAGCACTGTAATCTGTAGTACAATTAACAAAGCAAACTCTGTAGGAAATGGGCAATCATCCCAGGCAAGTCAACCAAACTACCACACTAAACTGAAAAAAGCCTGGCTTACCAGACATTCAGAAGAAGACAAAAATACTAATAAAATGGAAAATTCAGGGAATTCTGTATCAGAAATTATTAAGCCATGTTCTGTCAATTTAAGAGCCTCTACATCTAATGATATACAAAATAGTGTAGATAGTAAAATCATAGTTGATAAATATGTAAGAGATGATAAAGTCAATAGGAGAAAAGCCAAAAGAACTTATGAATCTGGCTCTGAAAGTGGAGACTCAGATGAAAGTGAAAGCAAGTCAGAGCAAAGGACTAAAAGGCAACCTAAGCCAACTTACAAAAAGAAGCAGAATGATTTGCAGAAAAGAAAAGGTGAAATAGAGGAAGATTTGAAACCCAATGGAATTCTCAGCAGGAGTGCCAAAGAAAAAAGTAAATTGAAGTTGCAGAGCAGCAGTAATAGTGGTAAGTAAATAACTTACTTTATCTAGCTCAGGTAAAATGGGCTGAATGTTCTAACAGTATTGATGTGGTTCTATGAATACTAGTGAGTTGAACAGCATCTTTTATCTTCATTTGCAAGTGTAGATACATCCACACATACGTACTCATTGATCTCATTTCTACAAGTACCCTATAAGAGGAAATAAAAGATTTATCCTTCATTTTTCAGGAGACTTGAAGAAATATTTTTATTTTACCTAGCACTCATAGTAGATAATATTTGTAACCCACTTCATAATTTAGGAGTTAGTCATAATTTTAACTATTTCTAAGAACTGATAAAAGGCAGTTATGGTAATCTTTTTTTTTTGGTACCCAGGATTGAACTCAGGGGTACTCAACCACTGAGCCACATCCCCAGACCTATTATTCGTGTTTTATTTAGAGACAGGGTCTCACTGAGTTGCTTAGCACCTCACAGTTGCTAAGACTTGCTTTGAACTCGCGATTCTCCTGTCTGAGCCTCCCAAAGTACTGGAATTATAGGCCTGCGCCACCACACCCAGCTCAGTTATGGTAATCTTAACAAAAATTGATTCTAATGGTCATGAGATATTTAAGTATAACAAGATTTAGTTGGAAAATTCTAGTTACTGTAATGTACATTACCAGAAGAAAATTACAAGAATAGTGTGAATGTGACATATCTTCAGGTGACAAAATTGTTAGTTTATTGGATTTATCAAATATTTAATGATGCTATTCAAATAGTTGTTTACAGTGGGTACAAAATAGAGGGACAATCTTAGGGTTTCATTTCCATATTCAAGAACTTCCATAATAAGTAAAAAAAATGCTATAAAATTTGAATATTTCCTTTGTGGCTATAGCTGGACAAAAGTAAGTGATACCAGTAATAATCATGTAATGTTTCTATGTCTTTACTCTAGAAGTAGTTTTTCTCAGTTTACTTATTTCTTTGTAGGTATGTTGCACTATGCAGAAAGCACTTGATAGTTTGATTATATTCGTTTATCCACATAAAATATGTGAAGTGTCTGTGACATTATGGACGCTCAAGAAGTACTTTCACAAGTACTTGAATGCTTGAAGGCTCTTATTTGTGCCTTTTCACAGAATGAGGTTTTCCCACATGCCTGTGTGGAAACCAGAGGCAGAGTGAAGGAGAGAAAAACAGGAGGATGGAATCATAGAAAAGGACAGTCAGAAAGTGAAAGAACGAAGGACAAGCTCAACTAGAGACAGAGAGACTGGCAGACTGAAATGCAAGTATAGTGAGAAGACAGAGAGGGAGCTTGACAACGAAGGATACCTGCCATTTATTTCAATTTGGGTTATATACAGTATCACTTTTTCTTTCTCATCTGTCCTTCTTACTGGGCCTGTTGAATTCACAGTAGGCTTAGTGTGGTCAATAATTTTTTCTTCTCTCCTATTCACACATTATTTCCTTTAGTGTTGGTTATTCATATACTTGAGTTAAATTTACAAAAAAAAACACTTAGGAACCCTCCAGCTTTTAACACTTAGAAATCCCTTATCGGGTTAAATTTACAAAATTAACTCTAAATGAAGTACATATTCTCTGTTCATCTTGAGACTACATGTACATGTTTTCAATTTAGAGTCCTAAGACAATGGCTGGTATTAGTACCTTTTTTTCCTCTAGATTGTAATGCTTGGTCAAATCTCTCTCATACATGGTAACTATCATTTAATTTCAGTAAGGTTGAATTTTGTATTTAATAATTAGAAGTTAGCTGCTTTTTTATGACTAATTCTTACATAATTTTAGTTTATCCAGTGTATCTATTTGTGGATTTGCTAATAGGGAACTAAGGTTCAAAGGGTTCTTACTGCACAAAGTAAGCACTGATTTAGGTTTTTGTTGTTGACTAAGTATGTTAATCTTCAAGCTATTAGGTTTTAGATATTGCCAATAAGTTAGATATGTGGAATTAAAGGAAAAACTTTTAATTTATTTTACAAATATTATAGTTAAATTCATAAAAATTATTAGTAATTACCTACAGCCTGGTCTAGAAGCAAAATTTATAGTACCAAAAGCTCTTCATATGAATGTCTTTGTAATTAATTCATTCTTTAAAAAGAAAAAACTCAAAGTGCCTGTTTTTTGTCCTAATTGAGATTTACTTTGAAATGTCTAATTCTTTATTATAATACTGTTTAAACTGTTCGTAGTGGTATGGGGATCCATACTCTGAACTGTTCTGTTACCTGAAATTTAAAGTACATTGGTTAAAGTTATTTCCTAACCAAAAATAGAAACAGATTGCATTTAGATTATTCTAGTGTAATTAAAAAGTAAATAAATTACTGGAAGAAACTGTACCAAATAAAAATTTATCAGCAGTGTGACATTTCTGTTGTTTATTCTGACTTCTAAAAGCTCTAACTTTTTATACAGTCCATAGGAAAAATCTGTTGTATACACAGTGGAGGAAATAGCAAACTCTTACACAAGCCTTTTGGAAATGTGTTTATTATACCATAAGTGGTGTGTGTGTCTGTGTGTCTGTGTCTATCTGTCTCTAGTGTGTTAAGCCAAATGGCTCCTTGCCTTAAGATAGAGACAGAAGAGGGGAAACCATAATTGCAAAGAATCAAGCAACAATCCTAGAAGTACTGAATATAGTTGGACCCACTTTTAAATGAACCATCCTATCATTTAAATACAATGCTTCTGTGCAATATGGGTGAGTTTTCTGTGGTTATACTGTTATCCTGTCAACAGACAGGAAGTAGTAAGAGCTCTGGACAAGTTTTCTCCTACAAGTTTCTGCAAAAAGTATCTAGTCTCAAGAGACTCACTGTTCCTCTAATAAATGGTGTAGGCAGGAATACAAAACAAAAGATTAGGAAATATACAGTGTATTCTGTCAATATGAAAGAAATAGCAAACTATATAAATCTGACATCATAGATATCTTAATATCACAGGATAAGTATACTTAAATGTTTGAGTTACCAAATATTGCTTTTCCCAACATAGTTTGCTCTTAGATAAATATGTATTTAAAATTTTAAGACAGGACTGGGATTGTGGTTCAGTGGTGGAGTACTTGCTTAGCACGTGAGGCACTGGGTTCAATCCCCAGCACTAAATAAATAAATAAAGTTATTTTTAAAAGTTAATAGACAAAATTTTAACTTGTTTGGGTTTCTCCTGGTCTAAAAATTCTACCTGCTCTCTAGAATTACTTGAGTCATGTTCTACTTGTTAAGTGTGAGTTAACAAAAGTGACAGAGCAATGATGGTGGACTATGGTAAATAAATTGATTTTTTTTTTCCTACAAGTAATAGACTGTGTAATACATTTGAGGTCTTTTCCTTTATGTTTCTTTGATGCGTTTTCTTTTTTCTTTCAAAAGATAGGGGTCTCACTGTGTTGAGCCTGATCTCTTAGGCTCAAGCCACTGTGCTTGACATGTCAAGAAGCTGACATGATGCCTTTTTTTTTTTAATTTCCATCAATTAATATGTGTATTTTTTTCCTTTTACTTCCTTTAAAACCCTTTTGTTTTTATAAAAGGTACTGCTGCCATTAATATGTTAAATCAAATGGAGGGCATTGCAACAAAGGAAACAATTTCTGTATAGAAGGATATTGTTTTTAGTAATAGAAGTACATAGAGTATCAGTGGTTCTCATGTTTGCTGTGATATACATATGAATTGTTAATAATGTGTAAAGAGTTCAGTCAACTGGAAATCTATTCAGCTCTGCATTTTCAGCATACTTAACAAAGGGTTCATTGGGTTCATAGAATCTCTTACCAAGTAAACAAATGCTGCTGTGGGCTTTTCAGTTATTAATTATACCTGGAAATCTAAGTCCCGGCTTTTTGTCTCTAATCTTAACTGTATTGTCGTTATTGTATATTTGTCTTGAACTTCATCTCAAGGAATGTACCATTCTATAAAACAATGTTGCTAATCACTTCCCACTGATTTTACAGCTGGCATCCCTCGTTCAGTATTAAAAGACTGGCGAAAAGTCAAGAAGCTGAAGCAAACTGGGGAATCCTTTTTACAGGATGACTCTTGCTGTGAGATAGGGCCTAATTTACAAAAGTGCCGAGAATGTAGACTTATTCGCAGTAAAAAAGGAGAAGAACCAACTCACTCACCAGTGTTTTGTAGATTTTACTACTTCAGACGGTAAGTGAAAACATGAAATTGGGGGGGAAATATTGGGTATTGGAAATTATACTATTGTTCTAAGGTACAGATGTTGAACATCTTTGAATTTTCATGTTTCTGATACATTATAAAAAAACATTAAACTTTTTTGCTAAATTTTGGCAATAGTTAACTAACTTAAATACATATTCATAGTATTGTGTTCTATGACCTCTGTTTTCTGATTTATTCTTCCTTAATGAGAAAATGTATTTTTTCTAGAAGATAAGAAAATGGCAGTTTGTTCTTTTTTTTTTTTTTTTTTAACCTTTTTTTTGGTTGTAGATGGACACAACAACAGCTTTATTTATTTTTAGGTGATGCTGAGAATCGAACCCAGGGCCTCACACTTGTGAGGCAGGTGCTCTACTACTGAGCTACAGCTCCAGTCCTGGCAGTTTGTTTTTTGATTAATCAAAGAATTTCTTAAAAACATGTACTTTGGCCAAAATAATGTAGTATTTATATCTGTACTTTAACCACTAAGCATAAATAGTTGATTAAGTAAAAAATCTAGGCAGTTAAACTTAACTCACTATGTTATATCAGAATAGCATACTTATGTTAAACATAGATTAAACATTTATAGCTGTAAAAATGAGCCATAAAATAATGAGGATTTGTTAGTATGTCATGTTTCATAGGTTTTTTAATAACCACGTAAAACTTTATTAACATATATACTAATTTAATATTACTAACTACTTCAAAATTGAAAACATATGAATATACTTGTAGGAGTTCAACTAAAGAGTAGCTTGGTTACCCAGCTAGTAGAGACTAGTTAATGTCTTAAATTCTTAGTGTCAGTCATTCTGGTTTGATACTATCTCTGTCCCTTAGTTCCTGTGTGACTTTATTAACTTTTGTAGGACTAAAACTAAGCCTGTCTCATTTGAAAATGTGACTGACAGCAGTACCTACTTTACAGTGGCTCAGTGAAGGTTACGTGAGATAGAGTAGTGTGTAGAGTCCTTTGTGTGGACCATGCACATGTGAAATGTTCTATTGCTAGCTATAGTTATTTTCCTACTTTCTTGTAAGAAGTTAGGATATAACTCTACTCTGATAAATGTACTATGCTGCTGGCCTAGGAGAGATCCTACAACTATGTATAGGTAGGAACAAACCATTTTCTATTTCTTCTTTATATCATGGTCTTTGTGACCAGCAATCCTCAAAAGGAATTTGTTGCTGAAGGTAGTACACATGGAAGTACAAAAGAGATCACAGATGAAATTAAAAGGAAAGTAGGTTTCAGGACAAAGAATATCCAGGAAAAGTATGAAGAAATGTTTAAGTAAAGATAATTGCTTAATGTTGAAATAAGATGGTTATGATGAAAGGAAAAATTGGTTTAAAAGGGAAAGTAAAAAGATATTTTTTGATACCAGGGATTGAACTCAGGGGTACTTGACCACTGAGCCACATCTCCAGCCCTATTTTGTGTTTTATGTAGAGACAGGGTCCACTGAGTTTCTTAGCACCTTGCCATTTCTGAGGCTGCCTTTGAACTAATGATTCTTCTGTCTCAGCCTCCCAAAGTGCTGGGATTACAAGCATACGCCACCACGCCTGGCTTAAAAGAGAAGTGAAATTTTAAAAAGTATGAGAAGTAGGAATAAAAAAGACCATTTTTATGTTGTCTCTTTGAAAAATACAGAGTGACTTACAATGAATTTCAGATATCCTTCTTGAGAATAAAGAGATTAAATACTCAAAAGTTGGGAATAACTACCATCTGATAAGAGAATGGCACTTTTGCCTTCCATTTACTCTCAAGTTCTCTTCAAATAGTTACATTATCTGATGTCAGAAGCTAAGAGCAATTAAACCCATTAATTGAGTTCATAATAAATTGTCCTTTTAATGGAAGTATATGTATACTTGGAATTTTTTGTTATCCTCCCAATAAAAATTCTAAAGTAATGTAGGCCATTTTTAAAATTTTTTATTTTAGTTGTAGATGAACACAATACCTTTATTGTTTATGTGGTACTGAGGATCGAACCCAGTGCGAGGCAAACGCTCAACCGGAGCTACAGCCCCAGCCCCAGTCCCTAGGCCATTTTTAACATTAGCAATTCCTGATTTAGCATTGCTCTGAGTAACATTAGTCCTATATTTTTATTCCTGTTACTCAACAAACACTTCGACGTAGTTTCTAATAGTTTTCATTTGATTGGAGTTAAGTATAAATGGTGAGGATAATCTTATTTCTTGAAATAACCTAAAATTGGTGTTCTTTACTATTGCCATTTGTATAATACCCGTGAGAGTTATTTAAATGGAACAATAATTAAAGCATTAAGAACTACTTTCCTGTTTTTAAATAAGAAATATAATTTATGTGTTTATAATGTAATATGAACCTAAAAATTAATTATAATCTTAACCTTGGTACTTGTTATCTAATGCTTTTGTGTTTCATTGTTTCAGATTGTCATTTAGTAAAAATGGAGTGGTTAGAATAGATGGTTTCTCTTCTCCTGACCAATATGATGATGAAGCTATGAGTTTATGGACACATGAAAATTATGAAGATGATGAATTAGACATAGAAACTTCTAAATATATCTTGGAAATGATAGGTGATAAGTTCTGTCAGTTAGTAACGTCTGAAAAAACAGCTTTGTCCTGGGTGAAAAAAGATGGTAAGAAAGTTAAATATAACCTACACGATACAAATTTCATTTTAATAATATCTTTGAATTATGTTTAATCTGTGTAAGAAGTTCCTTGTCTTATCTAATCTGATTTTTAATTATAATGACATCTCTCATGTACTTAAGGTTAGATTTTTTTGTTTTGTTTTTTGATTTTTTTGGTACCACGAATTGAAACCTTATTCCTAGCCCTTTTTATTTTTTATTTTGAGACAGGGTCTTGGTAAGTTGCTGAGGCTGTCTTTGAACTTGTGATCCTCCTGCCTTAGCCTCCTGAGCTGCTGGGATTACAGGCATCTGCCACCACACTAATTATAGATATTTTCTTTTGAGATTGAATCACTTAACCATTTATAAAATCATAATAGCATTTTCCTATTTCTGCCATTACAGCATAAATTAATGTGGTGAAATTTCTTTAGATACAAAATTTGTTAAATTTTGTATTTTGTTACATAAGGATATAATCCATTCCAGAGATTTATATTTGAATCTCAACTTTATTCTTGTTTAAGTTGTAACCTTTGGCAGAGAACCTCTCTAAATATTAGTCTGTGAAATGGAAAAGATAAGTACCTCATAGATTTATTTACAAAGTAGTACATTAATTATTTTTACTTAAATATAAAGCACTTAACATAAATACGTAGATGCTTTAAATGTTAGCTTCTTTTCCGTTTTTCCATAAAATTGGTGGTTTGTCCCCCAGGAGACAAATGGCAATAACTGGGTACATTTTTGGTTGCATAGCTAAAGGAAGTAGGGAAATGCTACTTGGTAGTAATAGGGAAGGCCACAGATTGTATTAAACATCCTTGCACAGGATAACCCCCCACGAGAAAGAATTACTCAGGCCAAAATGCCAATAAGCCATTTTTTATTTCACTTACTATTATTTGAGTCTTCTGAAGAGAAATGCTAATTTTAAGGAGATCTGCTATTAGTCTTTAGTTAATATAGCCCTAGAAATTCTCAGCTTTCCTTTACATTTCTACTTTTGCTGTATTTCAGCCAAAATTGCCTGGAAAAGAGCAGTACGAGGAGTCCGTGAGATGTGTGATGCATGTGAAGCGACACTGTTTAACATTCATTGGGTCTGTCAAAAATGTGGGTTTGTGGTCTGTTTGGATTGTTACAAGGCAAAGGAGAGAAAAAGTTCTAGAGGTTGGTTTATAACAATATAAATTTAAATTTTCTGTGTTATGTTCTTTTGGATCATTTATCTGGAAAATCATATGTGTTTTTTCCTGTCTTTATCATGGATGTATCACATTACTGTGCATATTCACAAAAAATAAATTTTGTTGAAATGTGTTTTTAAGATGAGGAATAACCACAGTTTATTAATGGCTGAATTTTGTAGGATGAAACTGCCTCTACATCTTTTAGCTTGATGAGTGTCTCCACCTTTTCATTTCAGACCAATAGTTCCTAATCGTAGACCAAATTTAGATTAAGCCTGTTGCTTTCAGATTCCAGTGGATAGAGTCAGAAGTCCTAGAATCTGTTAATTAAAGTCATTCATATAAGTCACAGTTGAATACTTATTAGCATGAATATTCAAAAAATATTCTTTTATAGAGTTCATAGTTCTTTTATAGAGTTCATAGTTTTATAGAGTTCATAGACTACTAGAACTGTCTTTTCTGACTTTATTTTTTCAAGTACCAAACATTTTGAAATGAAGCTTGTCATTGAAGTTTCACCTACAGCTATCAAATTTATATTTGTAAGATCTGAGTAATATAAAACCAAAGTATACTATCTTACAGATAAAGAATTATATGCTTGGATGAAGTGTGTGAAAGGACAACCTCATGATCACAAACATTTAATGCCAACTCAAATTATACCTGGTTCTGGTAAGTATAAGTGTATATTATTTACTTTGTATAACAGCTGTTGATTGCTCTACATTAAAAGAACACCAAAAGAAATATCTAGGAGTATAATAGAATGAAGAGATGAGATTTAACTAATCTTGAATTATCTTACTCAAAGTTAGGAAATCCTGTAGGATTATCTTTCCTTAGGAAGATAAGCACAGCTTCAGTGAATGCCATAGCATAAACATTTTAGAAGAGGAAAATAGAGTATAATGAAAAAGCCTTTGGATTCATAGTGAAAGCTTTCTAAGATTTTTGAACATACTGAATTTTTAAAAATAGAGGTAAGTGAAAAAATTATAGAGAATATAAACTTGGTTGAATGATTAGTTCTATGGTATTTGGAAGGGATTGCCTGGAGAAAAGAAATGAGAGAATTAAAAGATCATAAGAAAACCTCCATTGTTCCTAAATTATAAAATATAGTAAGAAAAGAATTGTGTAGTCTTAACAACTAGTAGTAATTTTTTAATTAACTACCATTTTATTTTGTAGTGTTGACAGATCTTCTAGATGCCATGCACATTCTTAGGGAAAAACATGGTATTAAATCCCATTGTCACTGCATTAACAAACAGAATTTACAAGTTGGAAGTTTTCCTACTGTGAATGGTGTATCTCAAGTGAGTAAAAATCATTATTCATATAAAATGCATGGTTAAATAAAAGAATTTTATTTGAAATTCACTTACAAACTTTACACTTTGTGCCTTACACTTTGTGAATTACATTTTCTGTGTTACTGTGTAAATTTCTTGTTACTGCTACTTTTTAACTCTCAATAATTGAAGAATTGGTAGTGTTTAAAAATTTAATTGTTCTACCCTTGTAGGTTTTACAGAATGTTCTTAATCACAGTAATAAAATTTCTCTGTGCATGCCTGAGTCTCAGCAGCAAAATACCCCTGAGAAGTCTGAGAGTAATGGCAGCAGCAGTCCAAGGAGTGATGTAAGCACAGATAGCAAGTTAACTCCTCCAGAATCCCAGTCACCACTGCACTGGTTAGCAGATCTTGCAGAGCAAAAAGCCAGAGAGGAAAAAAAAGGTAAATATAACCAATTATCTAGCTATATATTAGAGGATTATATTGTTAAAAGAATTTACTTGAGTCTTTTGCTTAAATTTTGACAAGTTCAATAAAACGTTCATCTCTTATTCAGAACCTTGCCTTCCTAAGATTGCATCAGAATTAGTTATAGAATCACATATGGATAAGCTTATCAATAAAACCACTGGACTTGATTTCTGACTTACCTATATTTTCTACTTCTCTCTTAGTTGTAGGATTTTTCATTCGTCACAGGTACAAACTCAGCTGCATGTCTAAGATATTGAGGAGGTCCTTTTCATATTCAAACGGTTTAACTACACTTTAAAAGATCTAACTCATCTCCTAGTTTGTATTCAGGTGAATAAATCACTAGCACTACAGGTTTTGCCTCCCACTATAAAATGCAGGGTACCAGATTTATCTGTACTTTAGCATCAAGTTTGTGTTAAAATTTTGCGAAATGTTCTATTTCAGAAAACAAAGAGTTTTCCCTTGAAAAGCAAATTAAAGAAGAAAGAGAACAAGATGATTCCGATTCTCCAAATGGCAGAACATCCCCTCCTATGTCCCAGAATAACGAACAGGGCTCAACTTTGCGGGATTTGCTGACTACAACGGCTGGCAAACTACGTGTGGGCTCTACAGATGCTGGCATTGCCTTTGCACCAGTGTATTCAACGGGAGCTCCAGTGAGTGTGATGACAGATTTTATAGGGGGTTGGAATGTGTGGTGCTAGGGTTTAGCCCAAAGCCTCAGGCGTGTTAGGCAAGTGCTCTACCTCTGAACTATACTTCTAGACCTTTTGGGCCTTAAATTTAGATGATTTTGGAATCTTGGTGTTTAGCTATGAACTACCCAGTAAAATGCAAATGAAGTCTTATGTGAAGTGGCTAGGAATGTTCATTTCCATTCTAACTTCAAAGCTGTAGTTTTCCAAAGTGAAAGGTTGAAGGAGAGGGCTGTTTGAGAACAGGAGAGCCATTTTAGATAACCTCTTAAGAATACGAATACTACATTGGGATGGAAGTGAATGGTTTATGTTACTTAAAATACTTAGAAATCAAATTTTGATCTAAATATTCATCAGGGATAGAAGGAAAACATAGTGATGACTTAGATGAAAAGTTTTAGGGGCTTTTAAAAGAATATGGAGTATTTCTGCCACTTTACTCTGCCTCAAGCTTAAAATGATGTAAAAGGTAGGGAAGGCTATGCTTTGAGTTTTGTAGGCCTGGTAGTTTGTCAGTCAACAAACTTCTGCCCCCATCCATCAGGAAAAGTACAAGGACTAGGAACTCATATCACAGTAATAAAACTACACATTCTTGAACGTAGGAAGGCTGTTTGTGTTGGTTCCCGCCCCTGTATCAGTAAAGTCAGTAAAATACAGTATCTGGGAAGAAAATTACATATTTTCTCTCAATAAAAACTTTTTTCAGTAGTTTATTTTTTTCCTTAATAGAGTGGCAAAACTGGACGGACTATGCCTAACATTCTGGATGACATAATTGCTTCAGTTGTTGAAAACAAAATTCCACCAAATAAAACCTCCAAGATAAACATAAAACCAGACCTTAAAGAAGAGCCTAAAGAAAGCAGAAAGTCTGTCATGAATGAAAATAATAAATTGTACAGTGATATACCACATTCTTGGATCTGTGAAAAGCATATTTTGTGGCTTAAGGATTACAAGAATAGTAATAATTGGAAACTTTTCAAAGAATGTTGGAAACGGGGACAGGTGAGTAATTTAGGATGATGGAGTATACTCTTCATTCATGGACCTGAAGTTAAGCAAAATGTTTCCCTCTTTAGGGGTAGAAATAGAGGGGGTTATAAAATAATACTTAACATATGTGGGAGGCAATAAGTTATTAAAAATACCAACAGGATTACCAGAACGTTTCTTTCTTTTTTTTTAATTTACCATTTTTTTAATACCTTTATTTTATTTACTTATTTTTATGTAATGCTGAGGATCAAACCCAGTGCCTCACACATGCTAGCTAAGTGCTCTACCACTGAGCCACAACCCCAATCCAAAACGATTATTTCTTCACACCTGTTTGTTTGTCCAGATTTATATGAATTGACAGGAAGCCTCTAGTTATTCAATATATATTTTTGTGGTTATTATTAACTGGGAATTTAACCCAAAGGCACTTTACCACTGAGCTACATACTTAGCCCCTTGTAAAAATTTTTATTTTAACACAAAGTCTCACTAAGTTGCTTAGAGCCTCATTGAGTTGCTGAGGCTGGCCTCAAACTTGCCATCCTCCTACCTCAGTTTCCAGAGTTGCTAGGATTACAGGCATATTCCAGTGCACCCAACAACATTTTATTTACATATATATCTCTATATCTTGTGTGTGTGTTTTTATCTATTGGTGAACATACATATAATAAAGCCTTATATTTACAAAGCTCAGTCCTTTTTTTAGATTTGTGTTTTAATCCAGTTAGCACATTCATAAATATTATTACAATGTTAATATCAGAAGCATTTTATTATTACAGTGTTAATATTAGAAACATTTTTCTTGTACCAATGAAAAATGACCCATGGAATATTTGTTTATAAATTGGTTCATCAAATTTTTCTTTCAACATAGGGCCTTGCACGTGCTAAGCATACCCGGTTTTTTGGTTTATTTTCCCACCGAGACACATCCCCAGCCCTATTTTGTATTTTATTTAGAAACAGGATCTCGCTGAGTTGCTTAGCATCTCACTTTTGCTGAGGCTGGCTTTGAACTTATGATCTTTCTGCCTCAGCCTCCCAAGCCGTCGGCATTATAGGCATGTGCCACCTTGCCTGGCATAAGTATACACTCTTAACCCTGAATTACAGGGTTTTTCCAGTCTTGAATGATTAGTTCCATTATTTCAATCTGTCCAAATAATAACTTTCTACATGACCTAAGTTTTAATATGTTTGATATGCATTTCAGTAGTTTACTACATCAATAAGAAATTATAAACAAATTTAAGTATTTGCATGACATTATTAATGTTATTTCATTTTATTTCTTGCTCTCTGGAAAACATTATTGCTCTTCATTCGTTCAACAGTTTTTGAAGACATTTAATCTTCGTACTAGGCATTTAGGATATAAAAATGAGTAACCTATGTAAAAATGATTTAAGAATCATTTTATTGCAGTGGTTCTTAATCTTTAACATCATTAAATCCTTTCAAAATCTGATGAAAACTTGGTGCTTCTTCCCCCTCCCCCAATACACCAGTTCATTGCATATACACAATATTTAGCCTAATCTTTGATTGTTAAGGGAATGATTTCAAAAGGGCCCTTACGCTGAGGAGTTTTAACTTCATACTGTAGGCAATAGTTTTAATTGAGGAATCAACATGAGTTTGACATTTTTAAATAATTGGTAACAATAGCAAAGCAGATTAGTTGTTATAGGAAAGTAATACCAAAGTAAGTTTAGGAAGCCTCATGTCAAGAAAATGATGGTATTCTTTCTGCTTTGAATTATTTTTATATATTAATTAGCTTATCTCTATCATTTTTTATGATCACCTTTTCCCAAGCTGTTGATTACCATAAGAAATAGAGACATAGGTCTGGATTATTATTGGATAGGCATTAGAAATTATGTGAATTGTTAATGATTTTCTAAAAGCTATTTTAAGAGTTAGATGTGTTTTTAGCTAATTAATGATGTATAATGGGCATTCAACCAAGTGATCTGGTTAACCAGACTTTAGGGTGTGTTTCCAGAAATGGGATTTGTTTGTTTTGTTTTAGATATCATTTGTGCTTAAAAATTCTAGCGTCCCCCACCCCTGCACCTACATACACCAGGGATATTTAACCTCAGAGCTGCATCCCCAGCCCTTCATATATATTTTATATAGATTCAGGGCCTCATTGAGTTGCTTAGGGCCTCCCTAAATTGCTGGGGCTGACCTTGAACTCATAATCCTCCTGCCTTAGCCTCTCAAACTGCTGGGATTACAGGCTCCGTATGCAGCTTCTAGCTCAATTATTGTTGAAGGTTACATGAAAAGTCATAGGTCCTCTACCAGTGAGCTACATCTCCTGCCCTTATTACTTTTTACTTTGAAACAGAATCTCACTAAGGTGGCCAGGCTGACCTCGAACTTGGGATACTTCTGTCTCAGCTTCCTAAGTAAATAGGATTATAGGTGTGCCACCACTGTGCTGCTTAGGAAGTTTAGTAAATACTTTTTAGAGACTCTTAAGTCAAAACTTCCTGTGATCTCTATATTCTGTAATTATACTTCATTTAGAACATAAGCATTGTTTTAAAAAACCTGCAAATTAATCATCAGGTGAACATATTTGTTGGAGTTTTTAGAAACTATATATCTTTGTTAGTTTCCCTGATAAAGAGCCTTGAGAGAATTTTTAATTTGTGAGGTTTCAAAGAAGAGATTTTCCTTTCAAGAATCTTCTGATTTTTAATTTTTTTTTTTTTTTTTTTTTTTTACTTTATTTATTTGTTTTTATGTGGTGCTGAAGATCAAATTCAGTACCTCACATGTGCTGGGCAAACGCTGTACCACTGAGCTACAACTCCAGCCCTCTTTCAGGAATCTTTTAAAAAGCTTAAAGTTGATGTTATGTCTATGTGTTTAATGTTTTGGTTTATCATGGTCCTTGTAGAGGTAAAGGAAAATGTGTTTTAAGTGATATAAGTGTATATAAATTATGTTTTAATATCAAGGACTGTATACATTTTTATTTAAAAATAATATGTATGTATGTATGTATTGCATGCTTGTGAGCAATTAGTTTATATTCTGTCTGAATATTAGTGTGTAGAAAAAGCAGTCCAAAAACCTGTATTTCTACAGCCACAAAATGAAATTTTTAGTAGTCTTTCAGACTTCTTTCTGAAAAATTACTGCATATTTAAATTTATGTTTCAAAAATGCCACTGCACTCTACATGGCATTCTCTCATCATCTCTTTTCTGGTCAAAACTTTTTTTGTAAATAGCTTTTCTGATCCAAAATTACTTTTAGTAGTGTTCTTTATACTCACCAATTTGTCGTTAGGTCTGAGTCCTAAGATGTTATCCATTTGTTACTTATGATTTATATCAAATTTTAAAATGCTCATAACTTTTTTAACTGTTATTTATTTATCTGTTCATAAGCCTGCAGTGGTCTCTGGTGTGCATAAGAAAATGAACATTAGCTTATGGAAGGCGGAATCGATTAGTCTTGATTTTGGAGACCACCAAGCTGATCTCCTGAACTGCAAAGACAGTGTTATTTCAAATGCCAATGTTAAGGAATTCTGGGATGGTTTTGAAGAAATATCAAGTAGGTTGTTTTTTGGTTTCCTGTTTTCTTAATCATATCCCCATGAAATAATAAACTGCAAATATAACCTAGCACATTTTTAGTCCTAAAATCTTTTGTATTGTTGTCAAATTAAATACGTACGTGGAAACAAAATAATGGGTCTTAATTCTTACTCTAATAGTGAGTCTCTTCAACCTTAAAGAAGTCCCAATAATATATGGGGACATTTTTGATAATCCCAAAAAATTGTGGAAATTGAATTACATAATTAATTACATAATGTAAAACACTTTAAAATTAAAGGTATAAATGAAAGACTATAATGTTAACAATTGTAAAGAGATATTTTATTTGTTTTGGTATTAGAGATTGAACCCAGGGTCACTCAACCACTGAGCCACATCCCCTGCACCCCCATCACCACCACCACCCTTTAAAATTGTGAGTCAGGGACTTGCTAAGTTGCTTAGGGCCTCAGCCTCCCAAACTTCTGGTATTATAGGCATGTGCCACTTTACCCAGCATAAAGAGATTTTTTTTAATGAATTTTTGAGACATTGCAAATGAATAATATTGTATATCCTATCCATGTACATAAGGAACAAATATCTTAATACCACAGAAGTACATATGGAATAAAAATAAGCATTCATTAAGTACGTATGGTACAGAAATTGAATCATTTGTTTACATTTATTTCCAAATATTAATGAAAATTGAAAAGCAGAAACTAACTTATTAATAACTAACTGCATTCGTTATAGAACGGCAGAAATCTAAAAATGGAGAAACGGTTGTTTTAAAATTGAAAGATTGTCCTTCAGGTGAAGATTTCAAGACTATGATGCCAGCAAGGTATATCTTTTGAAACTTTTCTCTTGACTGTTGGCTTTTGGAAGTTGAGCTAAGATTGTCCCCAGAGGTAGAATAAATAACTACAAATGTAACCTTTAGAGTTTTTTTTCCTTTCTCATTAAAAAAAATAACTCTAAGGGAAACTGAATCCCTATAGCTCCAGTAGGAGGAAGTTTTTGTGTTATGGCAGTAAGGGAAAAAAGCTCACAATTAACGAACCACAAGGCTTTGTTTGCTGCCTCCCTTCTCCTGGAACATTTAATTTGTACTATTTGGGAAGTAGAATTTAAATTTTAGTCCGTATCACTTCTGTTTTATGCTTGTCCATGTGTAATGCATTTATTTAAGCTTTGAAGGAGATCAAGAGATCAACATCTGTCTTAAGGAAAGGTTTTCTGATGTTTTTAACGACTTAAAAATGGTATATTTGAATGCACTTTAAAAATAACAAAACTTAAAGAAGGTAGTGTTGTTATTTTTCAGATATGAAGATCTTTTAAAAAGTCTGCCATTGCCAGAATATTGTAATCCAGAAGGAAAATTCAATTTGGCATCTCATTTGCCAGGATTTTTTGTACGTCCTGATCTAGGACCCAGGTTATGTAGTGCCTATGGTAAATATATATTCATATTTCTTCCAAGGTGAAATTATATGTGGGATTTTAACAAACTTACATCCAAAGATAAATTACCTAATGGTTTTTAATTTCTACTCTTATCTGTTCTTTTGATATTGAATCGCCTTAAATCCTTTTTCATATTAATAGTAGTATGTTACAAGCTAAGAGCAAGTATCTGCTGATTTCTTAAAAATAATTTACATTTTGATTAATTTGCATTATATAGGGCATTTTTGCAGATTGTGGCTTTTAGGAGTAGTTTTTTGTACAGGGAGACTAAGGTCAAATTTAATTCTAATAAAGCTGATTGTGGGGGCACTCTGATACATTATTAGAAAGTATAAAATGATTTTTGTCAAAATTTTATTTTATACACAGGTGTAGCTGCTGCTAAAGATCATGATATAGGAACAACAAATCTCCATATTGAAGTTTCTGATGTTGTAAATATTCTAGTCTATGTTGGCATAGCAAAAGGAAATGGCATTCTCTCAAAAGCAGGTAAAGAAACTAAGAGTAGTTGAATACACCATATACACTAGTCTCAGGCAGAATATCAGCCTCCAAGTTAACAACAAAGGTTCCAGAAAGAATTGCAGTGTATGTAGGGATATTATAATCTTTATTACTTGAAGATTAATGTTCCTGTTCATATAAAGAAATTTTAATGTTAAAAGGTATTTTTTGCTCCTTTCCTCTCTCATTAAATGTGTTTATGAAAATATATTGTTAAATTCAAATGTAAACATTTATTGAAGAATAGAAACTATTCTTCTAAGACTCTTAAGGATGGTTTGTGCCTCATTCTTCCTTCTTAGATTTTTGTAGCTTTTTTGTTTGTTGGTTGGTTGGTGCTAGAGATTGAACCCAGGGCCTCACACATGCTAGGCAAGCATTCTATCACTGAGATATACCTCCAGCACGAGTTTTCTTCCTTTTTATCCTTCCCAGTATCAGGAAGAAAGGGACCTTTTCTCCTAAGTAAAAGTGACATTTCTATCTTGTATATTGGTTTTAGTTTCCATGTCCTGGATTTTCCTCTAAAACTTTGCTCTATCATCACTTATTTCCTCCTTTATACATATACAGTAATAGGTCTTTAACCTTTTCCTCTCTACTGTTTCTTGATACTGGGTATCACCAAGTAGTACAGTGTTTACTTAGCATGACTGAGGCCTTGGGTTCAGTCCCCAACAGTGCAAAAAAACAAAGGAATATAAGACCATACTCTAAATTGTTCTTTTTTTCCTCAAAAGTATGCCCCCTTTGAATCTATTACTCTAGCACTCTTAATTTTTTTTTTTCTTTTGCTGTCTTTGTCACATTTCAACCTTTTATACCTGGGTGAAATTATTGTTGCAGTAGCTTTCACTGACATACATTTTGGTAATTCAGGGATTTCTCTGATTTGTTTATTACTCTCTCCCCTCTGTGATAAGTTGCACTGTTAATTACTACCTTTTCTTCATATACCAGCCTTTGCTTTTGACACCACTTACTTTTGACACTTTATGGACAGACTTTTCTAGAGTTACAGATGTTCTCTTTTCTGCTTTCCATGCACTTTCTGTAATATAATGTGACTTGTAGCCAGCCCTTATTACAATATTCTATATCCAGAGCTCAATGAATCTATGACTTAGTGGCTAGGTGCTGGGGTGATGGGCATTTATTATAATATTCACCCTTTTGTGTACATTTGACAATTTCTTTAATGCACAACCTAAATTTGCTCAGAACTATGGAAACTCATTCATTATTCTGCTTTCTTAACTGACACTATCAATTATAATAGATGACCCCTACCCTAAGGCACACGAGTTGTAGTCCCAGCTTGACCTGAGACATATGTGATCTTTCCTTGTCCTTGCCGAGTCTATGATATTGTAGATAGATAATTATCTATTTGGTATATCATTGTATGTACTTAAGTCATCCCTTATATATTCTACAAGACAGAAGTTATACCTGCTTTTCTACTATTATTCATTCATATCCTTAATTACTGGAACTTGCTTATTCATCTTTGCTTGTTTTTCACTACTGAGGATTGAACGCAGGGCCTTGTGCATGCTCTGCAATTGCTTTACCACTGAGCTATATCCCCAGCCTTCTTATTCATCTTTGTTCCTATATATCCCCTCTGCCCCCTGATTCCTGGTAATAGTATTCGGTTTTTTGAAAAAACTTTTCAAAATTTTAAATAATTATTTTTACTCTATTCATCTAAAAATTTTTTGTTATTGTATTGTAGGTAGTCACAGAAATCAGTGTTTGTAAAGTTACAGTAATACTTAAAACAGCCAGGTGTGGTGGTGCACGCCTGTAATCCCAGCAACTTGGGAGGCTTAGGCAGGAAGAACACAAGTTCAAGGCCAGCCTCAGCAACTTATCAAGAACCTGTCTCAAAAATAAAGAAAATATGGGAATGTAGCTTAGTGGTAAAACATCCTTAGGTTCATTCCCCAGTGCAGAAAAAAATGAGTATCAAGAAAGTATACTGGCTTACTTTGAAGCACGTGATTTTTCCTCTACCTACAAGTCTTTTCCTACCGCCTCTTTTTTGGGGAGTGAGGGGGTACTGGAGATTGAACTCAGGGGGGCACTCGACCACTGAGCCACATCTTCAGCCCTATTTTGTGTTTTATGTAGAGACAGGATCTCACTGAGTTACTTAGTGCCTCACCGTTGCTGAGGCTGGCTTTGAATTCGCGATTCTCCTGTCTCAGCCTCCCTAAATGCTGGGATTACAGGCTTGTGCCCAGCTTTCCTACCTCCTCTTTATCTTCCTAGCAAATTACCTATGTTCATCCTTCAGAGTGTAATTCAGATTGTTCACTCACACAAGAGGTCTTTGTTTAAAAAATAAATTTAGTCTGTCATTCTCTTTTTTATGATAAATCTGTTCTTTCTTGAATTTATAGAGCAGTAAAGTTTAAAGGAAGAAAAAATGAAAAATAATCCAAGGTTTGCAATTTATAATTTGTTAAGAAAATACATTTTTAAAACATCAGCTTTATAAAAATTTTTTGGCCTTTTTTAAGCTGTTGGGTTGTTTTTTTTTTTTTTAAATCTGTCCCCTTTTTTAGGGAATATTTTTAAGTCTGACCCAAACAAAAGATATAATTAAAGAGTGATCCTTACGGTGAAACCCCACCCCCACTCCCACCCCATGGCCAGTACTGAGGATATAATCCAGGAGTGCTTTACCTTTGAGCTTCTTTTTCAGCCCTTTTTATGTTATTTTTTTATTTTGAGACAATGCCTCACTAAGTTGCTGAGGCTGGCCTTGAACTTGTGTTCCTCTTGCCTTAGCCTCGAGTCACTGGGATTACAGACATGTGCCACCACACCTGACTTAATGATAAACTTTTAACATTGTCCTTTTTCTTGTTTTATTATGAAATGGGAAAAAACTTAGTCACAAATAACATTTGAGGACTGAACTAGTCTGTGAGCATCCTAACTTCATGAAGTCTTGCTAGATCTTTTTTAATTCTGATCTTACTGCATTTGGCCCATAGTAAGCAGTTAAAAAGTTAATACATGTTTGAATTAAATCCTACTGAAATTAGTACAACCACTTTGGAAAGCAGTGTGGAGATTCCTCAGCAAACTAGGAATGGAATGACCATATGACCCAGCTGTCCCATTCCTTGTTATTTATCCAAAAGAACTAAAATAAGCATGTTACAGTGATAGAGTCACTTCAGTGTTTATAACAGCACAATTCACAATAGCCAAATTATGGAATTAACCCAAATGCCCAGAAGAGTGAATTCATGACATTTACTGATAAATGGGTAGAAGTGGAGAAATCACGCTAAGGGGAATAAATCAGACTCAGAAAATCAAGGGTCAAATGTTTTCTCTCACTTGTAGAAGCTAAAGCAAAATGAGAGGGAAAGGCAGTGGGAGAGGGGATCATATATGATAAAGATGTAGGCAAGATCAGTGGAGTAGCAGTAGAAGAATGAAAAGGGGAGATAAAGGGAGGGGAAGGGAAAGAAATGTGGAAAATACATATATAAACGTACTGAGAGAATTTCTTCTTTATGTACAGGTAGAAAATACCAACCAAAGGAGTAAAAACAAGATAAGTAGAGGAGGGAGAAACAAGGAAGAGGGGAGGAAAGAGGGGAAATCGAGATTGAAATCAGATACCTAGTATGTATAATTTTATCATAAGAACCCCTAATATGGGGCTGGAGTTGTGGTTCAGTGGTACAGCTCTTGCCTAGCAGGTGTAAGGCACTAGGTTCAATTCTCAGCACTGCATATAAATAAATAAAATAAAGGTCCATTGACAACTTAAATATTTTTTAAAAAGAACCTCAAATACTATATGTATAGTTATCATCCTCTAATAAAAATAAAAAAAACACATAAAAAGAAATCTTCATAGACAGTTTTGAATGTTATAAAGATTTCACTGTCACAGATGTCAGTAGACATCTTGTTATATTCTTTGTACTAGAGAGTTGCTTGCTTTTTCTCTTAAAAGATGATTAGGTGCACACCTGTAATCACAACAACTTGGGAGGCTGTGACAGGAGGATTAGTTCAAGGCCAGCCTTAACAACTTAGTGAATCCCTAAGCAACTTAACAAGACCTTGTCTCAAATGTTTAAAAAATGGCTAGAGATATAGCTCAGCAGCAAAGTGCCCCTGGGTTCAATCCTCACTACCAAAGAAAAAGGAAAAAGATTTATTTAAAATACTTACTGTAGTGAGCCAGGCACAGTGGTATATGCCTATAAGCCCAGCTATTCTGTTTCAGAACCTGAGGCAGAAAGATCACAAGTTCAAGGCCATTCTGGGCAACTTCATGAGACCATGCCTCAAAATAAAATCACTGTATTGAGATCAAGTGTTTGAAAAAGATCTTCCTATAGTTCCACACTTAAAAAGATAACCACAATTGACGCATACTTCCAGAATTTTTTGTGTGCTTACACAGTAAGATTTTTAGTTTGTCAGCATTGTAGAAGAATGGCCTTGTTGTTTCTTCAAAACCACAGCTTTGTTGATAAAGAATTTGAGTACATATTAACCATAATAAAATATGAGATCCCATACGAATTAATCAGAATGTTTTTCATTAGTCACAGTAATAAGGAAATCCCTTCACCTCACTGAACTTTTTTACTTAAGTGTAAAATAGAGGTTGTAATTCTTGACAGCTTTCCTCTAGTTATAGGAACCAGCTGAATGATAATGGTCATAAAAATTCTTTGTAAATTATGAAATACTGTGAGTCCAAGCCATTGTTTAGGACTACCCCTTAGGAGACAGGGAGAAAGCTGGTTAAAGTTGAGTAGAAACACTTTAATTTTCTATTTCCTGCCCCTTGGTTTACAGAAAACAGACCAGGAAAATCACTATTGGTCTTTCCTGTAGCACACAGAAGAGAGTTAAAACTGGGTTTGACTCCTTTAAGAGTAGACCTAATCAGGCATTCTGCTGCTCTGATAAATCAATTTTAGATTTGGCTTTCTGGTAGTCTTCACTGACCAATTTGAAAATGCTCTCCTGTATTTTAGGAATACTCAAGAAATTTGAGGAAGAAGATCTGGATGACATTTTAAGGAAAAGACTGAAGGACTCAAGTGAAATACCTGGTGCTCTGTGGCATATTTATGCTGGAAAAGATGTGGACAAGATAAGAGAATTTCTTCAAAAGGTATAATTTGTTGCAGACAATTTATCTCTTCACTTTGAGCAAGGGCTCACTAATTTATTAATACAGCTTCATTTGGCATCCAGCAGTATAAGATCATTAAGTAATTTTTAGTTTGAAGGGATGGAATTTTTGTTGAAAATGAAAACTCCTTTGTTTTACTACTTTTAAAGCCTGTTTATTTTGAGGTTTGTATGGGGATTTCTCATTTCATAGTGCTTCCCTGTCTTCCTTGTCCCCTTATAGTAAAGGACCAATGTGCTGATGAGCTAGGTATTAGTTGGGTCATATAGAAACATCTAAAAAAGGTAGGATCTTCAAATTTTCTGAGAATCTGGTTAATATGTTTGACTCTCAACCTAGTTAGTGATTCTACTTTATCACGTCTGGCTTTTCTGATACTTTTTGGCTAGACTGAAATTTTGAGTAATCATACCTTTAATTGTTAGACATTCTCAAAGAAATTAACACATTAACTTGAAATAATTGATTCATACCCTTTGCTAAAATATTTTCATAATTTTGTAGTTTGGAGGATTTTTTTAAGGGCATATAAGTTGCTTATTTTACTATACTCCATCTTTTAAGGATTTCAAGTTCTTTCTGTGAAACAATGTAAAGTGAAAGGGCTTTAGCACTATAACTGTCTTATCCCAGTAATACCTACCAATACTTTAATCTATAATGTGTGCCTTGTAAATCAAAAGATTATTTCAATGAGTAATTTCAGAAAAGGTTCCAAAAAGATATTTCAAGGGTTAGAATGTAAACTGTAAAAAGGGTTTTTTCTTTGTGCATGCATGGGAGGGCGGCTGTCAAGAAATGTTCATGAAATGCATACATGTGAATGTCTCAGCTCTTGGTGGTGAGGGGACAAACCATACTAAGCTTTGCCTCATCTATGTGTTGTACCCTTGAAACAGTTGGTAAGGAAGGAAATCAGATAGATGAAAACTTCACAGAAAAAGGAAATGGTGAGAGGGAGTATGATTCACTCTGTTAATAGCATTTCATTTTGCTATATTTAATATCCTTTGCTTTTCAAATTATTGCAGGGTGTTATTTTCTTTAACTTAAGCACAGTGGCGGTTCTGTAAGATTCTGAGAACAAAGAATGTGCTATTATAAACTAAACAGAAATTTAACTGAACAGGATTTTTCTTTCCCTTATATAAATGGGGTGTATATTTTTATTTTAATCCATATTTCAGATTTCAAAAGAACAAGGCCTTGAAGTTCTACCCGAACATGATCCAATACGTGACCAAAGCTGGTATGTAAACAGAAAGCTCCGCCAAAGACTGCTTGAAGAATATGGAGTCAGAACCTGTACTGTTATTCAGTTCCTTGGTGATGCCATTGTTTTGCCAGCAGGAGCACTTCATCAGGTACATACAAGCTTTTCAACACACCTGTTACTCAAAGAACAAATTTTGAGAAATTGTCCTGGGTGTAGATGTAAATGAAAAACAGAAGTAACAGAATAATCTGAACCAGTATGTTTTCACTAATTAAATCACTAAAATGGAATTCTAGTGTTTGAAGAAATTTGAAATAATTGAATACTTTGAGAGCTTAAATTGTTTTAACATGTCTCTGATTTAGCAGATTGAAATTTAATTTTTAAGATCTCTCAGGAGAAGTATAGAGTTATTATATACTCATTCTCATTAGTAAGGTTAGAAAGGGGTGAAGGGAGAATATCAATACTTTTTTTAATCAGGCTATAAGTTTTTCTCCTGTCTCTCTTGAGCATGCTAACATAGTAATAGCCTATATAAGGAAAGATGGTATGTAATTTTTGTAGTTAACAATCCACAGAACTATATAGCTTGATGTGTAGCATTGGAAAATGGCATAGAATAGGTGTTGGGGGGTATAGAAGATGAAATTTAAAGCACACAGTGGATTCCTGTAGGAAGAATGGGACAAATAGCCAAGTTTAACCCTGTTGGTAATAAAATGTACAACAGAAACCTGAGGAACACCACCACCACCACCCCTGCCCCCACGCAAGCCTAATTTGTCTCATAGGTTGTTACCTACCTTTTCCATCCACTACCCAATGATTGAGATATGTTTAATATGTATTGGTTTACCAAAGATAGTTTCTCATGTTTTACAACTATATATGCACTTATTGCCTATTTTGCATTTGTCACATTATCATATGCAAATATTCCTTAAGTGATAATAGTTGCCTTTTTCTTTTTTTTAAGGATGTCAGATTCAAGGTTAGGTTTCTCTTCACTCTCAAAGTGGCATTTATGATAGTAAAACAAAAACATCACAATACTATACCTTTTTCTCATACATTTGTTAAATGGGCTTGTAATCCATTTCAAACATACTATTTATGTGTCACATTTAACTAGGACTCACCCAACTTACCATTTCTTTGCCTTCTAACCTCTTACCAGAAAACAGCCTCAAAAAAACCACCTGTATTAAGGGAATTGTGCTATAAATCTTTTTATGAATAAGAATAATCCTTTGACAATACAAAATGGATTTCTTTAAATCCTTGTTTACACACTCAATGATATTCACTGTCAGTTTTCTTCATATGGATATTACAGTCTGTTTTTTTTAACTGAGTTATAATTTGCATGTAGTAAAACTTTCCTTGAGCTGGGCACGGTGGCACACACCTGTAATCCCAGCACTTAGGGAGGCTGAGACAGGAGAATCGCAAGTTCAAAGCCAGCCTCAGCAATGGCGAGGTGCTAAGCGACTTAGTGAGACCCTGTCTCTACATAAAACACAAAATAAGGCTGGGGATGTGGCTCAGTGGTTGAGTGCCCCTGAGTTCAATCCCTGGTACCAAAAAAACAAACCAAAAAAACCCAAACTTTTTGGCATTTAATTATGTAAGTTTTGACAGACACATAGACTCTACTGGATAGTTCCATCACTCAAAACAATTCTCTCCTGTACTTTCATAGTAAGCATCTCCTTTTTTTTTTTTTTCCCTTTTTATCAGCACATTATAACAGTAGGATTTGTTATAATATATTCATATGTGAACACAAAAAGTATTTCATTCCCCAGTACCTTCCCTCTCCCCCCATCTCCTTCTGTTTTTCTAGTCTCCCGCCCCCCTTTTTCAATCTAATTAGTTATGCGTGACAGTAGAATGCATTTTGACACATGGTACACAAATGGAGTACAACTTCTTATTCCTCCAGCTGTATAAGGTGCAGAATCACACCAGGAGTGTAATCATACATGTATATAGGGTAATAATGTCTGTCACATTCTACTCTTCTTCCTATCCCCAGAGCCCCTCCCCTCATTCCTTCATTCTTCCCTACCTGTCCCCCTTCCCCCCCCCCCCCCATTGATCAGCATCTGCTTATCAGGGAAAACATTTGGCCTTTGTTGGATTTGGGGGTTTGTTTTGTTTTGTTTTGTTTTGTTTTTGGTACTGGGGATTGAACTCAGGAGAACTAAACCACTGAGCCACATCCCCAACCCTATTTTGTGTGTTTTTTTTTGTTTTGTTTTTTTTGTTTTTTTAAATGTAGAGACAGGGTCTCAGTTGCTTAGCGCCTCGCCATTGCTGAGGCTGGCTTTGAACTCGCGATTCTCCTGTCTCATCCTCCCTAAATGCTGGGATTATAGGCTTGCACCACTGCGCCCAGCTGGCCTTTGTTTTTTTGAGGATTGGCTTATTTCACTTAGCATGATGTTTTCTAGTTCTATTCATTTACCTCCAAATGCTATAATTTCATTTTTCTTTAAGGCTGAGTAATATTCCACAGCATATATGTACCACATTTTATTTATCTATTCATCTGTTGGAGGGCATCTACGTTGGTTTCATAGTTTAGCTATTGTGAATTGAGCTGCTATAGACTATATAGCCATTGATGTGGCTATGTCGCTGTAGTAAGCTGATTGTATATCCTTTAGTTATAAACCAAGGAGTGGAATAGCTGGGTCAAATGCTGGTTCCATTCCAAGTTTTCTAAGGCATTTCCATACTGCTTTCCAGAGTGGTTGAACCAATTTGCAGTCCCACTAGCAATGTGTGAGTGTGCCTTTTCCCCCCACATCCTCACCAACAGTTTTTATTGCTTGTATCCTTAATAATTGCCATTATGACTGGAGTGAAGCATCTCCTTTTCTTACCCAAAGTTCCTTCAACCAGTTGTCTAGTTTTTCTCCCATATAATTCTACCTTTATAAAAACCATCTTTTTTTGTTTTGTTTTTTTTTTTTTGGTACTGGGGTTGAACTCAGGGGTACTCGACCACTGAGCCACATTCTCAGCCCTATTTTGTGTTTAATACAGCAACAGGGTCTCACTGAGTTGCTTAGTGCCTCACCATTGCTGAGGCTGGCATTGAACCCAACGATTCTCCTGTCTCAGCCTCCCAAAGTACTGGATTACAGGTGTGCACCACTGTGCCCATCATTTAATTGGAACATATAATATGCATTCTTTCAATCTGGCTTTTCTTACTTAACAAATGCATTTGAGATTCAACCATGTTGTGTGTGTATTATTTGGTTCCTTTTTATGGATGAGTATTTGTTTCATTTATTTATTTTTCCATTTTTTTTAAAGGCTGTTTATCTCTTTACTAACTGAAGTATATTTGTATTATTTTCAGTTTGAGGCTACAGTAAATAAAGCCACTGTAAACATTTGCAATACAGGCTTTTGGGAGAACACAGCTTTTCATTTCTGTTAGGTAAATACTGCTTTGTGGGATTGCCTGAGCATGTGATTAAGAAACTGCCAGGTTGCTCTCTAAAGTGGTTTTACCATTTCCTTTCCCCATAGTAGTGTTATATGCATTTCGATTCCTCTACGTCTTCCCTCAACACTTGTTACTATCCGTTTTGTTTCTAAAGCATTCTCTTTTTTGGTACAGGAGATTGAACTCAGGGGCACTCGACCACTGAGCCACATCCCCAGCCCTATTCTGTGTTTTATGTAGAGACAGGGTCTCACTGAGTTGCTTAGTGCCTTGCTATTGCTGAAGCTGGCTTTGAACTTGAAATTCTCCTGTCTCAGCCTTCCTAAGTGCTGGGATTACAGGCTTGCGCCTCCGCGCCCGGCCTCTGAAGCATTCTAATAACTGTGCAATACTATATCATTGTGGTTTAAATTTGTACTCCACCCCCCCTTGGTATGGGGATTGAACCCCTCAGGGGTACTTGACCACTAAACTACATCCTAGTCTTTTTATTTTTTATTTGAGACGAGGTCTTATTGAGTTGCTGAGGCTGGTCTGAAAATTCTTCTGCCTCAGTCTCCCAAGTCACTGGGATTATAGGTGTGTGCCACCACACCCAGCAGTTTGTACTTTCTTAATGTCTAAATATGTTGAGTATCTTTTTTTATATATATTTGCTGTTTGTTTACTTTGGTTATATGTGTGTCCAAATATTTTGCCCTCTTTGAGTGTTCTTTATTCCAGATATATGTCTACTGTGTGTTTTGCAAATAAATTCTCCCCATCTCTGACTTACCTTTCCGTTCTCTTGATGTTCTCTCTGTGTGGGGACAGGGAGCAGAGGTACAGGGAATTGAACCCCAGGGGCACTCTATCACTAAGCCATATTCTAACCTTTTTCTTTTTTGAGACAGGGTTTTTCACTATGTTGTCTAGGCTGGTCTTGAACTTGTGATCCTCTTGCTTCAGCCTCCTGAGTAGCTTGGATTACAGGTGTGGGCCACTGTATCTGGCATAAAGATTCTTAAATACCTTTATCTTTTGAAATGTAATTCATGTCACTAAACAAAAAGTTCAATAGTGTAAGAGTGATTTTTCATCCTGAAAATTACTTTGCCCCCAGCTCCTTTTCTTCAGTGGCAATCATTATTATAGTAGAGATTCCAGACCTGTACATGTCTTCCCACTGTTTTTACTTTGGGGAATGGGAGAATGAGAAAGAACAACCATCTCTTATCTAAATAGCAGGCACAAAGTAGTCTTGTTAAAAAGTTCACATACCACTCTGCTCAAATCTTCACAAGGCCTATACCTGAACCTTCATTCTACACATTTTTTAAGGCTTTGCTCAGATGTTACCTTCTCAGTGAGGTCTTTCTTAACACCCTTGTTCAAAACTGCAAATTGTGTCCTGTGTCATCTTTGCTTTATTTTTCTCCATTGATGTTATCACCTTCTAACATGACTTATAATTTACTTACTTTAATTATTTTTAACTTCCCACTAGAATGTAAGCTTCATAAAATCAGATTTGCAGGAATTTTTGGTTTTGACCTTTTATTTTTTGCAATGCAGGTGATGGGAATCAAGCCCAGGGCCTCACACATGCTATGCACAGTGTCTGCACTGAGCAACAATCCCAGCCATAACCATTGTTTTTCATTGTCCCTTCGCCATTCCTAAAATAACACATTTAAAATAAATATTAGTAAATCTGTAAAGACCTGAAAACATGAGATATCTTCTCATTTACAACATACTTTTGCACAAAATTATACTTTTCTATAAAATTTATATTAGTGCAGACTCTAAATCAGTGTTTCTCATTCTTTAGCATACATTAGAATTTCCTGGGCAGCTTTATCAGATACAGATTGCTGTGCCTCATCCCCCAGTTTCTGATTAATTAGATCTAGGGAAAGAAGGAACCTAAAATTTTCCCAAACGTTCCCAAGGAATGCTTAATGTTACTATCAGGCACTACACATATAGTCAGGCACTATACTATCATACAGATTGGAAGCCCTTATAAAACCAAGGTACCTATCAAAAAACTTTTAACCAAGTGATACTTCATGACAAGAGTCAGTAATGCCAGGGAAGAAACACCATTTTTTTGCCTACCACTGGTGAGTACTTCCAGAAGCTAAACTAGGAAAAGAGTTCCCATGTGTGTCTTAGAGCCACAGCATGCTTACTCTATGAACCACTCTAAAATGAATCTAAAAATATTTTGTTGGGCTGTGCACAGTGGCATATGCCTGTAATCACAGGGACTTAGGAGGCTGAGACAGGATGATCTCAAGTCTGAGGCCAGCCTCAGCAAATTAGTGAGGCCCTAAGCAACTTAATGAGACCCTGTCTCAGAATTAAAAAGGGCTGATGATGTAGCTCAAGGGTAGTGGCCCTGGGTTCAATCCCCAGTATCCATCCCCAACCAAAATCTTTTGTTGGTGAACTGTGTGTGTAAAACTCTTCCTTTACATCCCTAGACAGAGCAGCTAGACTTCTACCTCCAATGTTTACTTTGTCTCAGCTATAGCATTCTGAATGACCTTTATTTAAACTGCAACAATTAAAACAACTCAGGAGCTGGGAGTGGTAGAGCAAGTGCTCTATCATAATCCCCAGTGACACTAAATAAAGTTTTTAATGATAAATTTTCCCTAAATTGCTTAAATTTAGCTATTCATAATGAATTTATAATATTTTAAAGTTGTATATTCTTTGCATTTATATGACCAGTTGTATATAATTACAGCTGATCCTTTAAGATGGGTATAAGTAAGATAGTATGTGTTTAGGAAGTGAAGTGTAAATGACTCAAAAGATGGCAGATAAAAGGGATGAGTAGCAAGGTGTAGAGGAGCATGCTTAATAATCCTGGTGTTTTGGGAGGCTGAGGCAGGAGAATCACAAATTAGGGCCAGCCTCAATAACTTGGTGAGGCCTGAGAAACTTAGTGAGAACCTATCTCAAAAAATTAGAAGAGCTGGGGATGTTGCTCAGTAGTAAAGGAAGCTATAAATCTCCCAGTACAACAAAAGGGGCAGGGAATAAATGGAATGAGAAGGTTTAATGTCTTTAAAACTGAACCCTTGCCTCTTAAAACTAATCCTCAATCCTTTAAGGAAATATATCATGTGGAGATCATTTGAAAACATAGCATCCTATACATGCTAATAGAACTCAACATTCTGGGCTTTAGGTTTTGTTTGTTTTGGTGGGGGGTACCAGGAATTGAACCCAGGGGCACTTAACCACTGAGCCACATCCTCGGCCCTTTTCATTTTTTTAAATTTTGAGATAGGGTCTCTCTAAGTTACTTAGGGCCTCAGAGTTGCTCATACTGGCCTCAAACCTCAGATCCCCCTACCTCAGCCTCCCGAGTTCCTGGGAGTTGCAGGTGTACACCACCACACCCCGCTAAAACTTAACATTCTGAAAGTCATCTTAAAGCAACCATAACTGTCAGACTGACAGAATCAACTTTTTTTTAGAACTCTGGAATCTAATCCAAAACTTTCAGCAACTTGGAGACCATTTAATGGAAAAAAGGACAGCTAATTTTTGACATTGAGGGAAATCTCTTCAGGCACTGATAACCACTGAAATAATGAAACATAGACTTCAGTGATCACACCCAACAAGAAATTCAGCCTTTGACAAATCACAAAGAAAAATCTATTAAAATATAGTGCAAGGCTGGGATTGTGGCTCAGTGGTAGAGCGCTTGCCTTGCATGCGTGAGGCCCCGGGTTCAATCCTCAGCACCACATAAAAATAAACAAAATAAAGATACTGTGTCCATCTACAACTTAAAAAAAAATTTTTTTTTTTTAAAAGTGCACCATGATCAAGAGGATTTTATCCCAGGTATGCAAGGTTGGTTCAACATAAACAAATCAATAAACGTAATTCATCACATCAATAGACTTAAAGACAAGAATCATATGATTACCCCAATAGATGCTGAGAAAGCATTTGACAAAATACAGCACCTCTTCATGTTCAAAACACTAGAAAAACTAGGGATAGTAGGAACATACCTCAAAATTGTAAAAGCTATCTGTGCTAAACACAAGGCCGCCAACATTCTAAGTGGAGAAAAATTGGAAGCATTCCCTCTAAAAACAGGAACAAGACAGGGATGCCCTCTTTCACCACTTTTATTCAACATAGTCCTGGAAACTCTAGCCATAGCAATTAGATGAAGGAAATTAAAGGGATACAAATAGGAAAAGAACACAAACTATCATGATTTACAGACAACATGATTCTATACTTAGAGGATCCAAAAAATTCCACCAGAAAACTTCTAGAAGTAATAAATGAATTCAGCAAAGTGGTAGCACACAAAACAGTAACTCAAATGCATTTCTTTTTTTTTTTTTTTTTTTGGTACTGGGGATTGAACTCAGGGGTACTTGACCACTGAGCCACATGCCCAGCCCTATTTTGTGTTTTATGTAGAGACAGAGTCTCACTGAGTTGCTTAGCGCCTCGCCATTGCTGAGGCTGGCTTTGAACTCGCGATTCTCCTGTCTCAGCCTCCCTAAGTGCTGGGATTACAGGCTTGAGCCACCGCGCCCGGCTCAATCAAATGCATTTCTATACATCAATGATGAGTCCTCTGAAAGAGAAATTAGGAAAACTATCCCATTCTCAATAGCCTCAAAAAAATAAAATAAAATACTTGGGAAACAATTTTACAAAGGAGGTAAAAGACCTCTATAATGAAAACTGTAGAACACTAAAAAAAGAAATTGAAGAAGACCTTAGAAGATGCTCTTATATAGGCATAATTAATATTGTCAGAATGACCATACTCAAAGCACTATACAGATTCACTGTGATTCCAATTAAAATCCTAAATGTCGTTTCTTATAGAAATAGTGAAAGCAATCATGAAATTCATTTGGGGGGGGGGAAAAAGACTCAGAATAGCCAAAGCAATCCTTAGCAAGAAGAGTGAAGCAGGAGGCATCACAATACCAGACCTCAAACTACAAAGCTATAGTAACAAAACGGCATGGTATTGGCACCAAAACAGACATGTAGACCAATGGTACAGAATAGAAGACACAAAAATGTAATGCACAGAAATACAGCTATCTCATACTAGACAAAGGTGCCAAAAACATACACTGGAGAAAAGATAGCCTCTTCAACAAATGGTGCTGGGAAAACTGGAAACCCATATGCAGCAAAACGAAACTAAATTCCTATCTCTCACCATGCGTGAAACTAAACTCATAGTGGATCAAGGACTTGGAAATTAGACCAAGAGACCCTACACCTAATAGAAGAAAAAGTAGGCCCAAATCTTCATGTTACGTTAGGCCCCACTTCCTTAACAAGGCTCCTAAAGCACAAGAAATAAAATCAAGAATCAATAAATGAGATGGATTCAAACTAAAAAGCTTGCTCTCAGCTAAAGAAATAGTGAGGTGAAGGGAGAACTTAGATTTTGAAAGCAAATTTTCGCCACACACGTCGGAGCACTAATCTCCAGGATATGTAAAGAACTCAAAAAACTTTGCACCAAAAAAACAGCCCAATCAGTAAATGGGCTAAGTAGCTGAACAGACACTTCTCAGAAGAAGATATTCAATCAGTCAACATATATGAAAAAAAAATGCTCAACATCTCTAGTAATTAGAGAAATGCAAATCAAAACTACTCTTAAAATTTCATCTCATGCCAGTCAGAATGGCAGGTATGAAGAATACCAGCAACGATAAATAAGTATTGGCGAGGATGTGGGGGGAAAGGTACACTCATACATTTCTGGTGGGACTGCAAATTGGTGCAACCAATCTGGAAAGCAGTATGGAAATGCCTTAGAAAACTTGGAATGGAGCCACCATTTGACCCAGCTATTCCACCAGTACCTCAAAGGACTTAAAAACAGTGTACTACAGTGATACAGTCATTTTAATGATGATAGCAGCTCAATTCACAGTAGCTAAACTGTGGAACCATCCTACCTAGATGCCCTTCAATAGATGAATGGATAAAGAAACTGTGGTACATGTATACAGTGGAATATTACTCAGCATTAAAAGAGAATAAAATTATGGCATTTGCAGGTAAATGGATGGAGTTGGGGAATATGCTGAGTGAAAAAAGGCAATCCCAGAAAACCAGGAGCTGAATGTTCTAAGTGGCTGCTAATCCATAATGGGGTGAGAGAGAAAGGAATGAGATGTCATTACCCTAGGTACATATATGATTGCACAAATGGTGTGACTCTACTTCATGTTCAGCCAGAGAAGTGAAAAATAGTGCTCCATTTGTGAACAGTGAATCAAAGAGCTTTCTACTGTCATGTAAATGATTAGAACTAATTTAAAAAGAAATTCAGCCTTTGAGAAGAAATTGGTAAAATTTACTAAACAATGACTAGCCCTCAGCAATCAACAACAACAAACCCTGAGGCAGGGAGAATCTGATTATTAGAGTTTAACACATTACATACAAAGTTCAGGTATCCAATTTTTAAAAAAATTACAAAGCATGCACAGAAAAAGGAAAGTATGACTCATTCAAAGAGAGAAAATACATTGTTAGAAATACTTCCTCAGATCCGAGCGCGGTGGCTCAAGCCTGTAATCCCAGCACTTAGGGAGGCTGAGACAGGAAAATCATGAGTTCAAAGCCAGCCTCAGCAATGGCGAGGTGCTAAGCAACTCAGTGAGACCCTGTCTCTGCATAAAACACAAAATAGGGCTGGGGATGTGGCTCAGTGGTCGAATACCCCTGAGTTCAATCCCCAGTACCAAAAAAAAAAAAAAAATACTTCCTCAGGAAGTTCAGATATTGAACTTAGACAACAGTCAAATACACTCAGAGAGCTTAAGGAAAGTCTGTGAATAAAGAAGTAAAGGAAACCAGGAAAATGATGACCAAAATGATAATATAAATAAAGAACTTATAAAAGGGAACCTACTAGAAATTTTGGAACTACAAGTGATTTTTAAAATATGCTAGAACCAGACCTACCGAAAGGCATATACCGAACCAGGCATGGGTAATACCTATAATCCTAGCTACTTGGAATACTGAGGCAGGAAGATCACAAGTTTGAGGCCAGACTGGGCAACTTAGACCCTGTCTCAAAAGTAAGATCTTAAAAAGGGCCATGGAAGTAGCTCACTGATGGAGCACTTGCTTAGCACGCACAGGACACTGGATTCAATCAATCCCCAGTACTATAAAACAAACAAAACCAAAGATATAAACTAAAACTTTTGAAGGACTTATCTTCACTCTTCCCCCCAGCATGTTCAAATAAGTAAAAAGAGAGGGCAAGCCGGGCACGGTGGCGCAAGCCTGTAATCCCAGCACTTAGGGAGGCTAAGACAGGAGAATTGCTAGTTCAAAGCCAGCCTCAGCAACTGTGAGGTGCTAAGCAACTTGGTGAGACCCTGTCTCTACATGAAACACAAAATAGGGCTGGGGATGTGGCTCAGTGGTCGAGTGCCCCTGAGTTCAATCTCTAGTACCAAAAAAAAAAAGAGGGCATTTAGAGGCTCTATGATGGAATGAGAGAGTTAATGTAAAATTATAAAGTATCTATTAGGCAAGATGTCAGAGAAGTTGGGCTTCTGTTGACTTGCTGATCATTGACTGACTTGTCTTGGAACAAGCACTGAACATCTCATCCATAGTCGTCTGTTCTGTGAAACACATATCTGTTCTAAGAACAGATGAAAAGCCAGTAAAACTGTACAGAAATGCTGAAACTGCCAGGCATCCACAATGCATAATATTGGCAGATTTCTTATGAAAACCATCTAATCAGGGGAGAAAAAGCTGTTCTGAAAAACTGTTGTACCAAAGTCACAGGATATTGGAGTCTGTTTAATTGGTTAATTCAAAAGAAAGACACAAATAACCAAAATCATAGTACAATTCTGAAACACATTTGTGGTCAGTAGAGCTCTCTGGAACTATAGTTTTCTTCCTTGTTCCTAACAAACTGAACTGCATTTCCTTTTCTTTATGCTCTGGTGTAAGAATTACCAATGAAAACCAAAGAAACAACATCAAATATACTCAGATTTTGATTGCCTTACTGATTCTTTCTAGTTACCAGTCTTTAGCACATTTCCAAAAAGTCCATCTTAACAAAATTTAGGATCCAATTATCAGCCTCTCCAAAGGGTTTCTGGAAGTTATTTATTTATCTTTTTATCAATTAAAAATATTTCCTTTACCAATAAGTATGGTGTTCTGCTTTGAAATCCACTTGATGTTTGGGAAAAATTAAATACCTGGTTAAAAATTAAATCTCTGGTTAAAATTAAATCTCTGTTGATTTTAGACTGTGGCTTTTCTTTGTTCCTACCTCATTAGATTTATATTACACAAGTTTTCTTTTGGAAATAGGTACAGAATTTTCACAGCTGTATTCAGGTGACTGAAGACTTTGTGTCCCCAGAACATGTCGTACAGTCATTTCACTTAACACAGGAACTCAGACTTTTGAAGGAAGAAATCAATTATGATGATAAGCTCCAGGTAAGAAATAAATGTTCAGTCCTTTTATATTCAGAAAATAAAATATATGCATAATAGTTTAGGCAGTCATTGACTGGTTTGTGACAGTAGACTAATCAAAGATTAATATCAATGTGTATTTAATTGTATGAATTTTAGTGACCTTTATTATAACTTTGGCTTAGCAACACTTTTAAAGTTTGACATTTTTCTTTTGAATTTTGCTTTCCCAGATCCCCATTAAAATTATTAATATTTTTCAACCTGGTCGTTGTCATTTGTCAGTTCTCTACAGCTCAAGTGATTAGAAATGTCAATCTCTTTCAGGTTAAAAATATCTTGTATCATGCAGTCAAAGAAATGGTGAGAGCTTTGAAGATACATGAAGATGAAGTAGAGGATATGGAAGAAAATTAAATGTGGTCCTGTTTGATAACTTTAGACTGTAGAACCGGGATTACCTCCCCTTGAATGATGACACATATGCACACTGACTTAAGCTTCATAAAACCATCAGTGCCAAGAAATTCTCTTTGTAGTGATTACTTGTTACTGACACCACAGCAGTATAGCATATGTCACAGCTCCTGTGATTCAATGTCATAAAACAAGCTAAATTTAAAACAGCACTACAGAGCTGTTTCTGTATCATAGTGTATATGATGTTTGTGAAAATGTCAGATTTAAAATGATGTATTTATTTTTGGTAAAAAAAAAAATTCTATGCTATATTGTTGATCAAGTGTAAATGTGCCCTTGTACAGTTTAATAAGATAACTGATATTTTTCACTACATTGAGACAGTTACTGTGAGAATAGGACACAAACACCAGCTATTGCCTGCGTTTGGGAAATTGCTGAATCGCACAGCAGTCATGTCATAATCAGAAAATTACTGCCAAATAATTGTAAAATTTGTAAGATATAAAGTATATAGATACTAAATACAGACACTTCAATATTTTGTTGAAGTTACTGACTGTATAATTAAACATTTTCAAAAGGTGTAATTTATTTAAAATTGTCTCATTTTGGTAAAATTTATGTGAAGTTTTAAAAGCTAAATATTAAACTTAATATGCTATGTAAATATATACATATATACATTTAATGATGTATTTTTTTAAAACATTGGCTTGCTTTTGTTAAAGTGCAAGTGTTACATATGGCTTTGTACATTAAAGTTAAAAGGGGTTTTACATTTTCCATTAAAAAGACTTTATCAGAAATTGGATTATTTTAGAGTTCTTCCTCTTTTGACATGTATAGTACTGGGACAGACAGTATTTGAATATGCATACTACTACATACGGTGTGACTCTAATAAGTTGTGTTAATTTGGAATCTTGATTTTAATAGCTAACAATTATTATCAGCTGGTTGCTTGAGGTGTCCTTACTCTTGAGTTACTGGAAATATGTAGTTCTCCACTGACACCTGTAGAAAAGGAAAAAAGTGCCAGGCACAGTGTGCACGTCTGTAACCGTAGTGACTCGGGAGGATCACTAGTTCAAGGCCAGCCTCAGCAACTTTAGCAAGACCCTGTCTCAAAATAAAAAGGGGTAGGGATATGGCTCAGTGGGTAAGTGCCCCTGGGTTTAACCACAGTACCAAAAAAGAAAAGGGGAAAATTTTGTTATAACCCAAGTTCCAACACCTGTTAAAAGTTGCTGAGTATTTGCCTGATTTTTTTTGTCCACCATTTTTTAGCTCCATGTATACTATTTTGTCACTGCCCACCCCAAAGTTCAGGCAGGATTGTGAGCCAAGTACCTTTCATATGAACCCTCAACACCTGGCATAAGGATTAATGGGATGGCTAACTGGCCAGGAAAGAAAATTCACTAAAGAAAGGAAAGTGGGCTGAAAAATACTTAAAATGATTTTGTGAGCTGTGACTTTTTTTTTTAAGACTTTCCTGTTGATGGCCTGTGGAAGAGCATTTACCTAGTATGTGTGATGCCCTAGGTAGGTTCAATCCCCAGCACCACAAAAACAAGACTTCCCAGTTAATTAACTTATTTTTACATATTTTTGTGGTGCTAAGGATTGAACCCAGGCCTTCACCTCTGAGCTACATCCCTAGCCCATGAGCTTTGACTTAATACCATTTTTCCAAATATGCCTCAACTGATTGTAGTATCTTTTGCCTGATGCTTTCATATGTTATATCTGATTTAAGTTTTGGTATGAAATTAAAGGCAAGATAATTCTGATCTGAAGCCAAGGAATTTAAAGCCAGGCAGTGGCTGAAACTTGCTTGATGAGATTGTTCTATCCATAGTCCGATGAGTGTTGTCATGCTCTGAATTTCATGCTAGTAAACTAATTTGTGCTAAGCTGAGGGTGGGGAGAGAACACCATTGTGCTTATATCATTAAAGATATTTTTATAAACTTCAAAAGGCTGGGGAATTGCATTATGGATTGCTTTTTAATTCCTGGAGCAATTCCTCTAATCCATTTACCCTGTTGAATCCATCCTTTTGGTTGTCCACACACATGAGAATATTAGCTTTCTCAATTAGTGATATAATGGGTATTAAAAGTATGAGTGTTTTTGGTTTGGGTACTAAGAATTGAACACAGGGGCGCTCTAATCACCGAGATATATCACTATCTTTTTTTTTTTCTTCTTGAGGCTCGCCTCAAATTTGTAATCCTCCTGCCTCAGCCTCCCAAGTCACTGGAATTACAGGTATGTGCCTTGCCTGGCTAAATATGTAAAACAAATATCAAGGTCAAGGAAATGTTCAGAGTGAAACTTGTACTGAATAGTTAGGACCTTCCCTTTTTAGTCTATAATGTCTTTGGGATCTGCATATGGATTTCTTCTTCTGAATAATGAATTTATATGTGTTTGAATCCTTTTCTACTGTGTATTTGGGAATTTAAACATAAGAAATTAGTCTTTTACTTCCATTTTGGAACATGGGGTATGAGTTCGTGTTATAAGAAAGATTGGTAAACTTCATAAAAGTGCTCTCATACTTTTATTTTGCTCTGTATGCACATATATAGAGACACAGATTTAGTATGTTCTGTTCTAGATTCCAGCCTATCCAAAATGTTCTCCAGACAAGATTATATAAGCAGTTACAGCCATGAGGGAGGAAAAGAGAGTGGTTTCAGTACACTGCATTACGAATTAAGATGTAGCAGCTTGACCAAGATAGAAAGCTATATGATTATGTCACCAAGAGTCAGACGTTTCCTAATTGCAAAAGTTGACAACCCTAGTTCCTTGATAGGTTTACCTAGGTAATTACACCTTGAAACCACATGGGAAGTGTAAAAACTGAGTAATAAAGTACTTAGATTCCTACAATAATCTAATCTACTTTGTATTTATTTATTGGTGCTAGGGATTGAACCCAGAGGTACTTTACCACTGAGCTATATCTCCAACCCTTTTTTTCTTTAAGGCAGGGCTTTACTAAGCTATTTAGGGTCTCTCTAAATTGCTAAGACTGGCCTTGAACTTGGGATCCTCCTGCCTGACCCTCCTGAGCTGTTGGGATTATGGGCATGCGCCACCACACCCAATTATCTTTTTTAATGAAAGTTCAGTGACTTAAAAATAAAAATGTTGGTAGGCTTCATCCAGGTCACTAGCTGCATAGGAAGTTGAGTTCCCTTTTGTGAATAGGGTGGTTTTCACAGCTGACTCGGCTGTTCAGTAAGCTCAGTAGACTGGGGGTGTAGCTCAGCAGTAGTGTGCCTGCCTACTATACACAAGACCCTGGGTTCAATCCCCAGCACCACCTAAATCAAAAGTCAACTCAGTGTAAATAAACAATCCAGATGCAGCCAGAACTGGAGGACTGCCCTTTCCTGTGTCTTGTCTTTGAAAATACCTCAGCCCTGGGGCAAGTAAAGGTGTATCAAGGATGTGGGTTACTGTATATGGGGATCTAAGGTGGAATACCCTGAGAAGAGATGCATTCTAAGGACAAGTGAGGAGTCAGTCCAACGCTGTCTCCCAGTCATCTAGTCTTTGACCCTAAATTTGACAGGTATGAAAGACGTGAATGGTGGAGGTCAATGAACAAATACAAATGAAGGAGAAATACAGAACCAGTTGGAATGGACTCCTTTCCCAAGGAGAGCAGTGTGGTCTTCTCTGCCAGCACTGTGGAGGATAGTAACTCCCTGACAGGTCTACCACACTGTTCCAGAAGAGGGGAGAAAACAGTCATGGTAGGTTGGAGAAGTTCATGATTAAGGAGATAACAGGAGTTGCAATATGAAGGTAAACAGGATAGAGTATCTTCCAACGTACTCAGCAGCATTTACTGAGCTCTTATTTGGGTGTTACATGTTTGGCACTGGCAATATGATGGTCCAAACAGCTAACTCCTTCAGGATTGTCCATCTGTGTTAAATACCAAGTGGTCAGTATATAACATATATTTGGAAAAGGTGTAATTGTGCATAATGTAAGGGTTCAGAGAGGAGGCAGCATTTGCACAATCCTTCAAAGAATAGGGGGACAGGGGAGCAGGTATCTTGGGCATACACAATTAGACTGCCTTTTAGAAAGCTCTTTTCCATAACCTCAGCTGTTTGAGCCTTCCAACATACTTTCAAAAGTGATTTAAAAATCACAACTTAACCGGGTGTGGTGGCGCACGCCTGTAATCCCAGCACTTTGGGAGGCTGAGATAGGAGAATTGCGAGTTCAAAGCCAGCCTCAGCAATGGCGAGGCGCTAAGCAACTCAGTGAGACCCTGTCTCTACATAAAACACAAAATAGGGCTGGGCACGTGGCTTGGTGGTTGAGTGCCCCTGAGTTCAATCCTCAGTACCAAAAATAAAAAAATCACAACTCTTGTTCTTTTAGAGGAGTGGAGGAGGAGGAGCTGGCTTCTTGAAACTTCCTTTGTTAAGAGGTAACATCAAGTAGACATCTGTCCAAGTGGTAGTGCAATAGATAACTTCCAGGATGTGTCAGAGGCAAGACTACAATCTCCTATGTTCCAGTTACAGTCAGATTATTTTTTACATCAAATACAGACTGACATCCTGAGGTGTTTAATCAGAATGTGACCATATACAACCAAATATAGTCTGTTCCCTTATTTGGAAATGGGCAATCCATGTGTGGCATGCATAGGTGCTTAACAACAACAACAAAAAACTTAGTAACTAGAATTTGTTTTACAGAAACATGTTCAACAAGAAACTATTTTGTTAAGCAAATATTCCAGATAGAGAAAGGCCTATGTATAATCTTAGGAAAACAGATTGTGTTCCAGTATAATCAGTTCCTAAAAATAACTGCACTATCTGAAGTTCCACATTGAAAACCATAGAACTTATAGGGAATACAGCATTAGGCCATAACACTCATAAAACTTCAACAGTGACACACACAAAAAATGGGTTTATGCTGTTTTTGGTGATACTGGGGATTGAATCCAGGGACTGGAACACAGGCAAGTGCTCTACCACGGAGCTACACCAACCAGTCCTATATTATTTTAGTTTTTTCACCACTATAAGACGACCTGACGAGAACAATTTTAGAAGAAAAGTTTATTTGGGGCTCCCAATTTCAGAGGTTTCAGTCCAGAGATAGCTGACTCCATTGCTCTGGGTCCTAGTTGAGGCAGAACATGTGACAGGAAAGCAGCTACCCAGTGACTTACCTACAGCCACACCCTACCTGCTTATATAGCACACAGTTAATCCATACCTATGGGTTAATGCACTGGTTAGGTATATGTTCTCATAACTAAACTTGCATCATTTCATACATGAGCTTTTCAGGGAACAACTCCCATCTAAATCATGATTAAAAATATATAAATACTACAAATACAGGCTTTCTACCTTGAAGACCTAAAGGTTGTTTATGGAAGTAGTAACCATCAGAAGGGCTGAGTTGAGTCATGGTGAAGTAACTGGCAGGGGGAGGGGTATCTGAGATCAAAGGGAAAGGTAATAGCAGGTATGATTGGGTGCAGATCAATACCACTACCATAAAAGAAGGTAACTGGTAGTTGTGTGTTTCGTGTATGCTTTTGCTGCTTGGATTAGGAAATAGTTTTGTGTATTCATTTCAGTTTTTCTTGCAGGAGAAATTGCCTTCTAAGTAAACAAAATTCACATTATGTTAAAGTTGTCCCCTAATATACTAATCATATTGGAACAAATTTGCATTAGAACTGACCTGATTATACAACAGAAAATTCTTTGAATCAAAGGTTTCTAAAGCCAATGAGGCCATAGGATCTCAGAAACATTCTAAGACATCAAGAATTTTGCACATTTTAGTAGTCATATAACTTGATCCATCATTTTCATGTAACCTCCCATATTACATATGAATAGCAGTTCAGCCCATTTAGGTTAACTCCAGTGCCATTGTTACTTATATCTTCTAATACTGTAAAAGCTGCAGAATATTAGTCTACTTTCACACATGCAGAGCTAGGGCTGGTTTTTTTAAGTTTTTCAAAATTTTTTAGTTGTATATGGATACAATATTTTATTTTTCTGTGGTGCTGAGGATTGAACCCAGTGCCTCACATGTGCGAGACAAGCACTCTGCCACTGAGCCACAACCCAGTCCTAGGGGCTGGGTTTTGTTAGAAGTATTGCATTCACATTTTTCAAACTTCAGTAGTTGAATTTTTCAAAATCAACCTAGTGTGTTTTAACACATATTCCACAGTGCTCAGTGGGCCAGGAGCCGCTATTGTCAACTTTGGGGAGGGGTTTGTTTGAAAGGTAGAGAGCTAAAGGTGGTGACTCAGTGTAGAGTACTTGCCTAGCATGCCTGAGGCCCTAGATTCAATCACTAGTACCAAGAAAAAGATGCTCATTTTGTGGTTCCTTCACCCTTAATCCTGTCATACCTGGAATATCCTACCCTTTTTTTTTCCTCTTCCTGATTTAGTACCTACATTAGAGAAACAGGCTAAGAACTTCAAAAATTGGCCCCACCCTCACCCAGATTCGTATGACTATTTGAACAATCCTAACCTACAAACCTATTCCAAATATTTTCTGATCCTCTCGACCAGTACCTGACAATGGCCTCTTCACCTTTAGAAAATGGAACAATGATCCACTTGAGTTTCCTTTTCTCAAGCGGGGCAGTACTGGGATTTGGGGTGCTTTACCACTGAGCCACATCCTCAGATCTTATCTTTTGCTCAGCGCTTCACTAAATTGCTCAGGCTTGCTTTGAATTTGTAATCCTCCTGCCTTGGCCTCCATAGTCACTAGGATTACAGGTGTGTGCCACTGTGCCTGAGGCCATTTTATTTTTTGATAGGATATCACTGAATTGTTGGTGCTGGTCTGGAATGGGATCCTATACCTCAACCTCTGAATTCACTGGGATTATAGGCCTGTCTGCTACTGCACCTGGCATGGGTCAGCTTTGAGATTAAATCCTGGCAGCAAGACACGAAAGGCATGATCAGACAGGAAATAAGTGAGCAAGCCTCTCATCCCTGCACTAGCTTGGCCCAGTTCTTTCTTAAAGACATTTTATTTTTAAATTGGATTTCTATATCTGTTCTAGACAAGGCAAGTTAATTAAAATCTAAACCAGATCCTTGTCTTCCACAGTCTGGCTAATGACCCAAAAAGAACCAGTTTCTCACTGTCCACCAGATGGCACTGTTGATCAGCAATAGCTTTTTCAAAAGGAGGCCCACTTCCCACTTTAATGTGAAAATACCTTAAAAAAAAAAAAAAAAAGCCATGTGACTCACTCCCAGAGATCACTGATTGGAATACATGAAGATATGACAAAGTATAACAAAGATCATTTTTGATCTTTAGCCCACTGGTTTGGAGTGATTCAATGAATCAATTGCTATTATCACAGTTCATATCTTGAGTTATAAATAATCCTGGGCCAACCATAGCTCCCACCTAGTATTTTTTTTAAATCTATTAACATTTTTATAACTTCATTTATATTTTTATGTGGTGCTGAGGATTGAACCCAGTGCCTCACATGTGCTAGCCAAGTGCTCTACCACTGAGCCACAACCAGGCCACAACCCCAGCCCAGTATTCATCTTAATCATTTTTTAAAAAGCTTCGTAGCCACGACTGTTCAAAAATTAAAAGGGTCACCATAAAACAGGCCAGGCATGATGGCACACCTATATGCAATCCCAGCTACTTGAGAGTCTGAAGCAATAAATTCCAAATTATTCAAAGCCAATCTGGGTCATTTAGGAAACCCGGTCTCAAAACAAAAAAGGCTGTGGATGCCCCTGGGTGGTAACATGCTTGCCTACCATGCATGAGGCCCTGTGTTCAATACCTACTACCAAACAAAAAAGCAGACAAAGGCAGGGAGCAGTGGCACACTACTATAATCCCAATGGCAGCTCGGGAGGCTGAGGCAGGATGATCTCAAGTTCAAAGCCAGCCTCAGAAACTTAGTGAGGCCCTAAGTAACTCTGGGACACCGTTTCTCTAAATACAATATACAATGATACTGGGGATGTGACTCAGTGATTAAGCGCCCCTGGGTTCAATCCCAGTACTAAAAGAAAAACAGAGAAGGCATTTTAATTGTAAGCACACATTCAGTGTTTACCAGATATGTAAGGAAAAAACTTTCCTCACTTGATATATAAGACACCAAACACAGGGTCTTTCCCCTCCATTTTGGATTCTTTGTTCAAGATAAATTGTTCTAAAATTTAACTCAATTTGACACTATCTACTTGGAAATAGTATTAGACCCCTCCACAGGTTAAGTGCTCAGTCCAACAAGACTGCTCATTTCAGACCAAATCTGTAGTTTGACCTGTGCTTCTGATCCCCTGTAGGTTGCCCACACGCCTTCCACCCACCTCCCCACACTTTGGGTTAATTTGCTAGAATGGCTCACAAAAATATTTACCCATTTTATAATGGATACAACTCAGGAATAGCCAGATAAAAGTCACACAAGAGTAAGAGAATGGAGCCTCCAACCCTTGGGATGCATCACCCTTGACATGTTCAGCACTCCGGAAGCTTTCTGTACCCCATAGTTCAGGGATATTTATGGAGGCCTCATCACACAAGCATACCCAGTTATCTTGAGCCCTTCCCTTCCAAAAGGGTGGGGTAAGGCTGAAAGTTGCAAGTTTCTAATCATGGCTTAATCTTTCTCTAGTGACCAGCCCCTAACTGCCTTGCTAGAACAAAATAATCCTCTCAGGATTTTCTTGTGCAGAGAACCAAGAATAAAGACATAAATATGATTTATTATCAATTACACTATTAGAGTGTCCAACTACTTCTCAGGGAAGAGAGCACGAGAAATGTAGTAGTTCAGTGTGTACTAGAAATGAGGTTTGAATGACCAGGTCCCTTGTCCACAGGAGGAAAACTAGACAACCTGGCCCATATATGGCCCAGTGAACACAGCAGTCTGCTAGTTAGACTTTGTTTTTTTTTACTCTTGGCACCCTCCCCATCTGGTGTACAATTTCACAAAACTCATAACTTTCTGGGGCCCAATTTACATATAGAAAATCACAGGTCTTATAGGCCCTAAAAATTGACACTAATAACTAAAAGTTATAAATAAACTAAAACAGGGTGTAGCCCAGTGATAAAGCACTTGCCTCCCATTATGTAGCCCTTGTTCCATCCCAAGCATGGGAAAAAATTACATATATATATATATTCACACACATACAATATATAAATATGTATGTAAATAATGTTTATATATGACACAAAAGTACCCAATGTAAAAAGCAGTAAGGTCAAGTTTTTAACATTTTAAAATGACTTGAAAAAATATTTGCATTTTGATAACCTTGATAAAACACTAGGGAAGAAAATTGTGTTTGGTACCAGGAATTGAACCTCAGAGGCACTTGACCACTGAGCCACATCCCCAACCTATTTTGTGTTTTATGTAGAGACAGGGTCTCACTGAGTTGCTTAGCGCCTCGCCATTGCTGAGGTTGGCTTTGAACTCACGATTCTCCTGTCTCAGCCTCCCTAAGTGCTGGGATTACAGGCGTGTGCCACTGCACCTGGCTAAGAAGAGTTTTGAAGAAACTGATTATTTTGAAAACATTTTCCTCCTATTCCCTTTTTTCTTAAACAAGGTTTCCAGGTTGCATGGATTACCTGTGATTACCATGGCAATATGATCTAGAGAAAATGTTACTATATACTATCTACTTTTTGAAATAAATGTTTTTTGAAAAGTTGAAAATGAGAACTGAAGATCAGGCTTTTTAACACCCAGTTACTTATCTGGATTCAACAGCTAAATCCAAGAGGACTGCCAGGCTTGATGCAAGCCTGTAATCCCAGTGGCTCAGAAGAGGAGGCAGGAGGATCAAGTTTCAAGGCCAGCCTCAGCAATTTAGTCCCTAAGCAACTTCGCCAAGATCCACCTCAAAAAATTTAAAAAGAGAGCCAGGTGCAGTGGCACACGTGTAATTCTAGCACTCTGGGAGGCTGAGACAGGAGAATCACGAGTTCAAAGCCAGCCTCAGCAACAGTGAGGCACTAAGCAACTCAGCGAGACCCTGTCTCTACAAAAAACACAAAATAGGCCTGGGGATGTGGCTCAGTGGTCGAGTACCCCTGAGTTCAATCCCTGGTACCAAAAAAAAAAAAAAAAACCAGTTTTGGCAAGAGGCCACTACTTAGAAGAGCCAAGTCCCACCGTACTCATGCAGAACAAATTATTTAAGGGAAGCAAGCTATTTTTAAATCCTTTTCAGTGCCTCATGCTAGACAGAAAACATTTAAGAACACCTAGCAATCCCATCCAGGAGATAGGCAGCATGTTAGAGGACAGCTGTAATAAAGAAAATAAGCATTATTTAAATCTACTCTGGAAGGTACTGTGCTAGGCTGTTCTAGGATGCTGCAAAGGTACCAACATAGTCCTAGTCAAAACACACACAAGCTGGGCGCGGTGGCTCAAGCCTGTAATCCCAGCACTTAGGGAGGCTGAGACAGGAGAATCGTGAGTTCAAAGCCAGCCTCAGCAATGGCGAGGCGCTAAGCAACTCAGTGAGACCCTGTCTCTACATAAAACACAAAATAGGGCTGGGGATGTGGTTCAGTGGTCGAGTGCCCTGAGTTCAATCCCCAGTACCAAAAAAAAAAAAAAAACACACACACACACACAAACCAGGCACAGTGGCACACACACGCAATCCCAGCAACTCAGGAGGCTGAGAATTGTTTCAGGTCAGCTTGGGCCAATTTAGCAAGACCCTGTCAAAATAAAGGGATAAAAATTTTGAGGTAGGTTAGGCACACAAAATCCGGGATGTTTTAACACTGACATGAACAAAATAAGTAACAACTTTTAAGAAAGTTTAAACTATTTTTTAGTTTCAGTGGAACACAAAGAGACAGGGGGAAAAATGACTTCTGCATGGTCTCTTCACCCTTCCTACTTAGGCTAATTTCCTCATTGAACATGGGCACCTAACCTTACTTGCTCAGCTCAATGGAGTCCTGACTCCCACGGAGGCAGTATGTGCCTCATTCCCACAATTCCACACAGGAAGTCCATGCTTTAACACACCTAGTGGTCTGCACACAAATGTTTTGTTTACATCCTCCTCTAACCCTGTCTTCCAGAACATCATGAGACTAAGAGAGGAAAATGCTCCACACCCTCAGCACCCATCCTCTATGCTCAACTGGGTGCAGGTGCTACAAGAATGGCTGCCCACTGCCTAGAGCAGCCCTGGGCACTCTCCAGTTGAGGTCCACCATAAAAAGGTTTGGAACATTTCAATATTGGGGATTTCAACACTTCATTTCACCCAAAAGGCTAAGAGAGCCTTGAGAAATTCTGTACTCCCCGCTTCACTCCCTTTATAGGGGAAAGGGATTACAAAATGACAAGGGCGAGGGGTGGATGGAGCAGATGTGGTGGTGCACGCCTGTAATCCCAGCACTTTGGGAAGCTGAGACAGGAGAATGGTGAGTTCAAAGCCAGCCTCAGCAAAGGCTCACTAAGCAACTCAGTGAGACCCTGTCTCTACATAAAACACAAAATGGGGCTGGGGATGTAGCTAAGGGCAGGGGGTGATCCTTAACACACCAAGTAATCATTTGGCAGCATCTGCTTAAATTCCTAAGTTTACAACAGCCAGAAGCCACACAGTGCCTTGCTTTTTAACCACCAACCAGTCAACAAAGGTATGAAACACAATTACTTTATTGATTTCTTACAATCAAATACTGCCAACTAGCATTACTTCCACTCATGCATCATTAAAAACAAAGGATTTTTCCTTGGTATTTTTAAATGATGCATTATGTAAGAAACAAAGTTAGAACTTAAAATGCACCCTGATTAATTATGTAAACTGGTAATTTTTTTTTAAAAAAGCATAACTAATAATTTGGTTCCTTTCTTCATAAAATGGAAATTTAAATATTTCTCCTGATAGTCTTGAGGTTATCATTATGTTATGAGTAGTGCAAAATGTGGCACATATAGTTTCATCTAGAAAGGTGTATATCTTAAACACCTTACTTAAACAAACAAAATGTGCATAACAAAATGCATAAAGTCAATGCATGATAGAAAGCATGTTTCAAATACAAGGCAGCCCCTCAGGCCACCATATTATTTAGGTTTTACATTATCATTTATGGCATTATAGATTAATTATACATAACATACTTTTATACATTTTAACCCTGAAGATAAGAAAAATAATCGGTGTTTGAGAAAATTGTTCCAGGTAGCCATTTGGTTTGTATCAGGAGAAAGTGATCCTCCAAGAGTTTACCATCTGCCAGGTGGGAACAATTAGCTCGAGTGGGTAAATTAGACATGGAATATATTTCACAGTGACCGTTTCCCACGTCCTGGCAATGCTGCTCCTGCCAGTCAGCCGGATGGTGAAGCTCAACTGGAATTACCCTTGTATGTGGTTTTCCCTTTTTTTTCTCTTCTTTTCTGGATTAACTGTGTTGCTGAATTTCTTCTTCTGATCTCTCCAAAGGCCTTCCACTTTAATTATTCATAAGTCCTTTCAGAAAATCCTCAGAGAGCTCCATAAGTGGAAGTTCTGGAGATGGAAAATCCAAGGGAGGAAGATTGGGTATTGGAATGTCCTTGGCTTTCCCAGTATTTGCTGCAAATTTCTGCCAGGTTGAAGAAGCTGTAGCAGTGTCTGAATGTGGTGGCAAGCTCCATAACTCTGACTTTTCTACAAAATCAGCATCCACATCCAGCTCCTTATCTACTGGACCTTTTAGAAGTCTGGCTTTTTCAGCCTTTAGTTGTTTATTTTCTTTCCTTAATCTTTCATTCTCAGCCACAAGGAACTCCACATGCCTCTTCAAATCTGCAATTTTAGTTGCTTGCTCCTCAATAATTGTTTTATCATCCTTCGGGGCTTTGCTTCCAATACATGGCTCTGTTGGCTCACTCTTTTGCTGAAGTAAAAATAGTAGTGTGTCTGGATCCCTGTCAAAGACTCCCTGAATTTCAGGGAGGTGTTTCTCTGTGGAAGGGCTGTACTTCTGAGAAAGAAGGGGACTCTGGCCCTCTGCATCCTCAGCAGAGGGTTTGTGAGATGCCTGAAGATGGATAGCTACATCCTTGTCTGTGTTCTGAGCTTTTGATCGTTCTTCACGCTTTGCCCTTTTCCACCTCTCCTGGATGAGGAGGAGCTGTTTCATGTGGCTATCCCTTTGTAATTCCAGTGACAAATGAGCCTATTACACAAAAGGAAAGGTAGAATTTGCAGAATTTAATATTGGAAGTCTTTTTAATATTCAATATATGCTATTCCAAGAGCCTAACTCAGTAACGCTTAAAATTTTTACACTGTTTCCAATTCACTAACCATTCAAGAAAATTTCAAAATAATTAGGACTTTCTAGATAAATTAGAGAAAGATTTTTTTACTTGATCAAAAGCACCATTAAGTCAAAGTCCTAGTCTCAATATTTCAGACTTTTTCTGACTGTGCCTTACCCTCTCCCCGCCATCTGCAATGCCATGTCATTTGTAATCAGCTTAAAATTAGACATCCTTCTCTCTTTAGACATCAGTTCTACAGTCAGCCAAAAAGAAAAGTCTTCCTGTTAACAGAGATTTAGAAGGCTCAATGTAGGCACAGCTACTATGAACAGGTTCTATATTATCAAAGACACAACGTTAGCCAGGCATGGTGGCTCAAGCCAGTAATCCCAGCACTTAGGGAGGCTGAGAATGGAGAATTGGGAGTTCAAAGCCAGCCTCGGCAACAGCAAGGCACTAAGCAACTTAGTGAGACCCTGTCTCTACATAAAACACAAAATAGGGCTGGGGATGTGGCTCAGTGGTCGAGTGCCCTGAGTTCAATCCCTGGTACCAAAAAAAAAAGACACAACGTTACATATCCTATAGTTCAGTGTAAGAAGCAAGTGGTTTTTCCCTGCCACTGATACCCCTTTCATAAATTATCTCCTTATTTCAATTGAATATATATTTACTAAGTACTTCCTAGGTACCTGACATTTTACAATCAAGAAATCAGAAGTCAGCAAGGCACGGTGGCACACACCTGTAATCCCAACACTTAGGGAGGCTGAGACTGGAGAATCACGAGTTCAAAGCCAGCCTCAGCAACAGCGAGACGCTAAGCAACTCAGTGAGACCCTGTCTCTACATAAAACACAAGACAGGGCTGGGAGTGTCGCTCAGTGGTTGAGTACCCCTAAGTTCAATCCCCAATACCAAAAAAAAAAAGTCTTACCTGCTCAGACTGAGTAAGCTTCATAGCATCAGAAAGATATGCTGGCAAAAAAAAAAAAAAAGGAACATTAATATATGAGTATCATCCTATAATTACCAGGTAAAAGGAAGAGTTTTAATACTTCTCATACAGAAAAATCTTACAAGCAGTAATGCTATAATTTGGTTGCTTTTTGGGTTTTTTTGTTTGTTTTGCTACAGTATTGGGGAATGAACCCAGTGATTGAACCCAGGGGTGGGAGCTCCTCTGCTGAACTATATCCACAGCCCTTTATATTTTGAGACAGGGTCTTGCCAAAGTTGCTGAGACTGGCCTGAAACTTGTGATCTCCCTGCCTCAGCTTTCCAAGTCTCTGGAATTACATGTATTTGCTACCCTGAGTAGCAAGTTTCATGCTTTAAAATCCCTATAAAAGGGCTGGGAATATGGCTAAGTAGTAGAGAGTGCTTGCCTACCATGAAGGCCTACATTTGATCCCCACCATCATCCAAAAATAAAAAACAAAAACTCTGCAGATTTTATAATTAAAGAACTGAAGATGATTTAGTTTGAAAAATAAGTTTAGAGGGGATTAAAAAGTAATAAAAAGCAGGCAGACATGGTGTTGCTGGGATTAAGCATGCCTGTAATCCCAGCAACTCAGGAAACTGAGGCAGGAGGACTGTGAGCTTGAGGCCAGCGTGGGCAACTCAGTAAGACTGTCTCAAAAAAAAAATTAAAAATAGCTGGTGATTCAGTGGTAAAGCGCCCCTGGGTTCAAAAGCCAGTACTTAGAACCTGATAGGTCCTTAGGCCAAAGTAACTCCATTTTGAAAATCAGCACCTGCCCACCCAGCACCTTCCCATTAGGCCTACCCCTACAGACTCCCTAACTACCAAAACCATAGCAAAGGCGCCAAATAACAATCACAGAACCAGACAAGTTATTTTTTAACTACTCCACTGTACTTGACTAGTTAAGAATTTTTCTCCAGCAGGCTGCTGCACCTTGCAGAAGGGCAGCCTGGCAGATATTTTTCGTCAATAAACCTCTGCTTAAACTCATAGTTGGGGGCTGGGGCTATAGCTCAGTGGTAGAATGCTTGCCTAGCACGCATGAGCCACTGAGTTCAATCCTCAGCAACACATATAAATAACTAAAATAAAGGTATAAAAAGTACAATAACATTATTAAAAAAAAAAACAAACTCACAGTTGTCTCTCATGAGTATTTGCACCAGCTACTCTAACAGAACCTATCAGGCTGGGTGCGGTCGCACACACCTATAATCCCAGCAGCTCTGGAGGCTGAGGCAGGAGGATCAAAAGTTCAAAGCCAGCCTCAGCAACTTGGCAAGGCCCTAAGCAACTTAGCAAGACCCTGTCGCTAAATAAAATATAAAAAAAGACTACAGATGTGGCTCAGTGGTTAAGCACCGAGTTCAATCCCCAGTACCAAAAACAACCACCACCACCACAACTCTCTGATCTCAGGATCAAACTCTGGGTGAGTTAATTTGAAGTTAAGTAGCCAATATTAAAATCCTTACTTTTTCCTCTTTTGGTTGACTGCTTGGAATCTGTTTCAGTTTGAATCTTAAATGCCAACTGAAAGCTCAAATGTTGAAGGTTTGGTCCCCAGCTAATGGCACTATGGGAAGATGGCGGGGCCTAGTTAAATTAAAGGAAGTTGAATGACTGGGGGTATGACTTGCAAGGCATATATGCCCCCATCCTTCCCTTCTCTCTGCTTCCCACCACCATAAAGTGAGCAAGCACTTTGCTCTACCATATATTCCACCATGGTGGTGTGCCTGGCCACAAGCCCAAAGCAACAAACAGGGCCAAGAAAACAAACTGAAACCATGAACCAAAAACCCTTTCCTCCTTTCAAGTTGATTTTCTCACAGTAATGAAAACTTACCACAGAAAATTGGTAACAAAAAGCAAGGTCTTTGCTATGACTATACCCAATAATGTAGTTGAGAAGCCTTTGAAATTGAGATGAAGGAGGAGTCATGGTTTAAAGATGTAGACTACAGAAAACTTAGAATGTTGTAAACAGAGCTTAATGGGCAATTCATGTGGGAACTCAGAAGACCAGAATGCTGATAAGAATGTAGAAACTAAAGGCCAAGCTCGTGAGATTTCAAACTGAAACGAGGACCCTGAGAATTGGACATTCATGTTACATTCTGGAAAAGAACAAGTCTATATTTTGTATATGCCAAGATTCTATGAGGCTAAATTTGAAGGAGTTGATGGACTAATTAACCTGGTGGAGAAAATTTCAAGGCAATGGCCTGGGTTTAGCTTTTAACTAATATGCAGGAAGAATGGGAGGAAAAAAAAAAAAAAAACCCAGACAAGAGATTTTAAAAACTTGCAGTTTGGACACAAAAGTGGAACCTTTAAAGTTGTAGCCAAGTAAGGTACTGCTGCTTAAGAGATTGGTGCCATTTAAAAGCTAAGGACTTTCCACCTGGACAACAGGAAAGATGCCTTGAGGGCACCGCAGGAATCAGCAAGAGATCCTCCCCCTCACAGGCTCAAAGGCTGTTTGAGAAGAGAGCCCAGGGGAGCCCTCCTCCCACAGAGCCAGGGAATTATTTCCCTGTGTTCAGTTTTCAAAGCAAGCAGAGGCTGCTGCTATGCTATAGCTGTGGTCCAAGCAGGCTAGCTACTGCTCCAGCTGGTAGTAAACCTTGCCTTGGCATCATCTGTACAATGGTAGTTTTGCAAGCATGCAGAATACAGAAGTTATGGGACCATGGGCGGTCCCATCAAGATTTCAGAGGAAGGGGCTGGGGTTGTGGCGCAGTGGTAGCGTGCTCGCCTAGCATGCGTGAGGCACTGGGTTCGATCCTCAGCACCACATAAAAATAAAAAAATAAAGATATTCTGTCTGCCTACAACTAAAAAATAAATATTTAAAAAAAAAAAAAAGATTTCAGAGGAAGCCGGGCGTGGTGGCACACGCCTGTAATCCCAGCACTTAGGGAGGCTGAGACAGGAGAATTGCCAGTTCAAAGCCAGCCTCAGCAACAGGGAGGCTCTAAACAACTCAGTGAGACCCTGTCTCTACATAAAACACAAAATAGGGCTAGGGATGTGGCTCAGTGGTCGAGTACCCCAGAGTTCAATCCCCAGTACCAAAAAAAAGACTTCAGAGGAAAGCCTAGGGTGCCAATCAGTACGTGGCAGAGTCAAAGCCCTTACCAAGCAGCCCCTGAGAAGGCAATGCATGAAGCTGTTGAGAGTGAAGCTGAAGCTGCAATGGAGACTCCAGGAAGTCAGAGTTGCCAGGAATGTAGAATGCCTGCCAAGAGAAGCCATAGGCAGAGAGGAGAGCCAGCCTGAGAGTGGCCACATACACTACAGTTGGCAAGGCCAGGAGCAGGGCTGCCCAAGCCATTTGGAGTTCGTATCACATCACTTGTGTGTCCCAGATGCAGCACATGGAGCTACAAATTTAGTATTTGCCCTGCTGGGTTTCAGTCTTGCTTTGGTCCAATCCCTTCTTTCTGTGGTCCTATTCCTCTCATTTGGAACAGGAATGTCTATCCTATGCCACTGTTATATTAGAAGTATGTAACTTTTTTAATATTCCAGTGGCTCACAGCCAAGTTTGCCTTGAGTCTCAGAGAAGACTTTGGATTTGGACACTTGACTAATGATGGAACTGTTAAGACTCTGGGGACTCTTACAGATAGAATACATTTTGCATCATGAGATGGAAATAAGCTCCTGGGGGCCAGCGAAAGAATGTTACAGTTTGGAATCTGAATGCTCCCACTGAAGTATCATGTGTTGAGGGCTTGGTCTCCAGCTGATGGCACTATGGGGAGGTAGCAGAACTTTTGTGGAAGGGAATGGTGTAATGGAAAAAGTTAGGCCACCGAAGGCATGACCTTGAAGCAAATACTGGCCTCAGCTTCTCCCTACTTTTCAGGGCCATGGGATGAGCAGCTTGCTTCACTACACACTCCCTACCATTAAGTTCTGCCTCACCAAAAGCCAAAAACAATGGGTGCAAATGACCACGGACTGAAACCTCTGAAATTTGTGAGCCAAAATGAACTTTTCCCCCTTTTAAATTGATTTTCTCAGGAATTTTGTCAGTGACAAAAACCTAACACCACAAAATACTAATGGTAAATTCTATAAATATTCAAACTCATGGTACATTTTGAGGTCTATAATCCCAGTCTTTTTCCATTTTATGCTTTTATGTATTTCTTCATTTACTTATTTTTACTTACATTCTGTATTTTTTATGTTTCTCTAACATTTTTTACCTTTTTTGGAACAAGGCAGGGTATAAATAACATTATTAATAATGGATCACACAAAATCTGTATCTTACCTTTTGTTTACTATATACTTTCTGGCATGCCTCATCCCTACATTAAGTCCCTTCTGCAGATACAAGACATTGCTTTCTGCCTGATCTTAATTTTTATATTTCAATGATTTTCCGATTTCATACTTAGAAATGTCTCCTAGGTTCTACTAGTCTTGAGATGCAGATTAATTAGATGTTCTTTGTCCAAGGAAAAACAGGTGATTATAGTTTTGACCCAGCCATACTTACCAGATTTACCTTTTTTTCTTAACCTTCTTGTCCTTTATTCCTGTATTAATTTTGTATACCTTGCATATTTTTTCCTTATTAACATTTAAATCTGCTGAGATATTCTATCTGCTCTGCTATTGCTCAGACACAGTGTGGATGAATTTTCTTAGTTATTCCTATCTGCCTGCATACATTTTATCTCCCTGTCTGAACTAGTTTGCTTTATCCACTTTCTTTTTAGTACCAGGGATTGAACCCAAGGGCACCTAACCACTGAACCACACCCTCAGCCCTTATTTAGAGACAGTTTCACTGAGTTGCTTAGGGTGGCTTTGAACTCACCATCCTTCCTGTCTCAGCCTCCTGAGCTGCTAGGATTACAGGCGTCTGCTTTTGTGAAACTAAGGAAATATCTCCCTTTGTAGAGCCTTAAAATAGTAAGGCTGGATGCAATGGTGCACATTCCAGCTAGAGAGGCTGGGGCAGGGGAGTCACAAGTTCAAAGCCAGCCTCAGTAAGTTAGTATAAGGCCCTAAAGCAACTCAGTGAGACCCTGTCTCAAAATTAAACAATGGCTGGGGATGGGATATAGCTCAGTGATAAAGTGCCCCTGGGTTAAGACCCTAAAAAAAATTAAATAAAAAACAAATAAATCTCACAACTGAGCTTTGGGGGGACAGGCGCACAAAGTACAAGATATTGAAACTTGGGGTGCTTGACCATTGAGCCATATCCCTAGACCTTTTCATTAGTTACTTAGAGCCTTCCTGAGTTGCTGAAGCTGGCTTTGAACTTGCAATCCTCCTGACTCAGCCTCCCAAATCACTGGGATTGCAAGCATGTGCCACGTGCCTGGCTACAACTGGGCATTTTTAAAGGTTATTTAAAAAAAAAAAATACTTTCAATCTGAATACATGGTCATAGATTTCCTCAACAAATTCATAACAGGAACAAATGCCCACCAAGAGAAATTTAGGAAAGGAATAGGTATCTCAGGGAAAAAACACAACAACAATTCTGATTAAACTGCTTCCTCCAATTATGAAACAAGGCAAATATTTAAAGTCGATATTAAGAAATGATGGGGGAAAGGCACTAAGAAAATGTGAAGAACCTACTACTTCTTCCAGCCAGGCATGGTGGTGCACGCCTATAAACCCAGCAACTGAGGAGGCTGAGGCAGGAGAATCAAAAATTCAAAGCCAGCCTCAGCAACTTAGAGGCCAGAAGCAACTCAACAAGACTCTATTTCTAAATAAAATATAAAAAGGGCTCACTCAAGTTCAATCCTAAGTATCAAAAAAAAAAAGTTGTAAATAAGTCAATTTAGAAAACAATAAGCTCATTCCAACACATAAATTTTGAACTCTAAAACACAACCCAGGCTATTTTTTTAAAAATATTTTTTAGTTGTCAATGGACCTTTATTTTATTTATTTATATGTGGTGCTGAGAATCAAACCCAGTGTCTCACGCATGCCAGGCAAGCACCCTACCACTGAGCCACAACCCAGGCTATTTTTAATGAAGTCTAAATCCCAGTTCAGCCCAGTGGGATTTACTAATCACATTAAGTTCTATCTCCATAATTAAAGCTAATATGATCTAAAAGACCATCTTTTATCTTTTCTAACCTGAGAATGTCACAGAATTTAGACTAAGGCAGGGTGATATTTTAAGCCCTACAGCAGTTTGTAATTCTTCAAAAACAAATATCAGGTTGGGAGAAATGAAGCTTTTCTCCCTTTTATTTGTTGTTAGTTGGGATTTTTTGGTTTTGTTGTTGTTTTGGTACTGGGAATTGAACCCAGGAGGATTTCCACCACTGAGCTACAGCCCCAGCAGTTTCTTATTTTTTATTTTGTTACAGGGTTGAAGTTGCTTAGGGCCTTGTTATGTTGCTGAGGCTGCCCTAGAACTTGCAATTCTCCTTCCCCAGTCTCCCAAATTGCTGGGATTACAGATGTGTGCCTGTGGAACTCATCTGTAACATGATTTTCTTAAATAGTTAAACAACATATTGCTTTTGTAGTGACTAAAACTTAATAACCCAATGGACAAGAAAATATGGTTTAGGAAAGATTTAATGAGACTAAATTAACAAGTATTAATGTTGTACAAAGGCCCCATAAAACTCACTATAAAAATATACAGATTTATATGGTATCAGCCATATGCCCATCCTGCAGCAGAAATATGAAGTATTTGAAACTCAGACTCCTTCAAACAATATCTATATGAACTGGAATGGAAGACTTCTTGCAATTGTCTCCTAAGTCTTTAGGGACACAGCCAGAACCAAAAACTGTATACTGGGGTGCAATTTATGCCATCTTCATGGTTCAAAAAGACTGGGTTAAGAGATGCTGGGAAATCTATTACACTCACTTGAAAAATAAGCAAATTTTCTGGATGTTTAGCAGTCAAGGTGGACACTGCTAAACAAACATTACTGTTGTGACATTCATTCTAAATAAAATGGTAAGAGATACTGGGGAAAATAAATCACTCTTCATTTTTACACTCAGTATTATTATTGTGTGTGTGTGCTGCTAGGAATTGAACCCAGGGCCTTGTGCATTTGGGGAAAGCATACTACCAACCAAGCTGTATCCCCAGTCCTACAATCAGTTAATTCTTAAAAAGGACTACTCACCCGCAGCCTTCTTGTGACAAGAAATAGCCTCTTCATATTTTCCTGCAGCTAATAAACGGTCTGCTCGTCTGCTCTGCTGATGAGCCTAGAAGACAAACATCTATAAATTCCTCTTAATTATAAAACAATCTTAGAAAACAACAATAGGGGTTGAAGGTAGAACAGCTGCTTACTGGAAGGCTCTGGGTTCTATCACTAGCAACTCCCCAAAAAACAAATAAAACAACCTTTTATCAAGATGTGATGCTGTTTGTTGTCACACTTCAAACCATCATTACACCCGCATCTACACCGAGAGTTACAAAAAGAGTAGACAACTTAAAACAACATCTGAATGGAACTAGCAATTTCTGTTGCTACCAATAAAACCTCTCCCAGTTAATACTAGGCACTTCAAGGACCCACATTCTTCCATTACAGAGGTTAACCAGAGTCACAATTATAATCTGTTACTCAAAATGTGTGTTTTTAATTTTTAAAACTTCTTTCAAAATAAGAGTTGTTTCATAGACAATTCCACTAGTGTATAGAGTGTAAAAGCTATAATCAGAAAATCACTTATCATATAGTAAAATCTAAGTTTTATTATTATGAATTCATTCTCCCCCCTCCCTTTTTTTTTGGTACTGGAGATTGAACTCAGGGCTACTCAACCACTGAACCACATCCCCAGCCCTATTTTGTGTTTTATGTAGAGACAGGGTCTCACTGAGTTGCTTAGCGCCTCGCCATTGCAAGGCTGGCTTTGAACTCGCAATTCTCCTATCTCAGCCTCCCTAAGAGCTGGGATTACAGGCTTGCGCCACCGCGCCCGGCTTCATTCTTCCCTTTCAACATAAAGCTACTCTGTCTCAAAAATGGACTCTGTGCTAGGTATAGTAGTATAAATCCTAGCTACTCAAGACGCTGAGGCAGGAGGATAACAAACAAGCTCAAGGTCAGCCTCAGTAACTTAATGCAACCCTATCTCAAAATAAAAAATAAAAGGAAATAAGGATGTAGTTCATTGCTAAAGCACCCCTGGGTTCAATCCCTAGTAGCATTTTTAAAAAAAAGAGGAAGTGTGTGCACTGTACACTTGAGGCACTATGATACCAATATCTAATATTACAGTGATTTTTTTTAATCAGCTATAACTCACCAAAAGAACAAAGGCAAACTCCAAAATTCTAAAAGCAAATGACTTAAGTATCCCCTAACGGAAAGGTAAACATTAAATAAGCAGTGCTGGCCTTTTCTTTACATATTTTAATGGTACTAGGGATCAAACCCAGGAGCACTCTAACACTGAGCTACGTGCTCCAGCCCTTTTTAAATTCTGAGAAAAAAAGGCCGCTAATTTATTGAGAGCCTGTGCCTTCTGAGTTGCTAAGATTACAGGCATGTGGGCTGGGACTGTAGCTCAGTAGTAGAACATTTGCCTCAAATGTGTGAGGCACTGGGTTCAATCCTCAGCACCACATATAAATAATAAATGAATAAAATAAAGATCCATCAAAAAAAAAGATTACAGGCATGTGCCATCTGTTCTTGCTAATGTATAAATTTTAACCAGAGTCAGACTAAGCGAAAAATATGTTTGGAACACATAAATATTTTCTAGTACCTAGAAATGACAGACTTTGGGAGAAAGAGAATGTATGTAATGAAGAAAACTAGCAGGTACAAGCAGTTATGATTAACATTCAGTTATGATTAACATTATTTATCTAATGAACATATTCTGATACCTATTCTGGCAAATGGTAATCAACAAGGTTCTAGTTAGGAAAATAAATAAATAAAAGGTGCAAAATCTGTAGGTGCCTTTTCCTTTGCAAGCTTTGAAAAAAACTTCCTTGAAATCCCACAGTACCTCATAACAAGGGGTGGCACAGCGTACACACCTATCCCTACCAAGAATCAGGGGTTCTGGTATCAACTTCCTGCTCTCCCATTGAACCAGTTAATTTATTCCAAACTTCAGGGCCCATTTGCTGATCTGTAAAATGATGGATTTGGACCAGATCTGTGCTCCTAAAGTTTCAAAGGAAATTCAAATCATGAGCACTAGGTTAAAATGCAAATTCAGGGTCACTAGGTTTGAAATAAAGCTTGAGATTTTATAGAGGTATAGCTATATAGTTCCTGGCTCATAGACACACTTTGAGAGGCCTGGACAAGATGCTGAGGTTACTGCACTTTAACACTGTCTCTATGATCTGTTCATCTCTGTGGACTCCAATCACTTTCTACCTTGTGCTATGGGTATTTATGCAGCTCCCTAATTATAAACTTCAAGCTCTGATGACAGAATAAATGGTTACTTGAACTTCTGAACAAGAACAAAAAGTTCCCAACAAGTGAAGTCAGGACTTCACAGCTCTCTCATCTCCTAAATCTTCCCCACGGAAAAATCTAATCTCCAAATCTGCCAATTCAGGATTTATCTCTCACTATAGTCTCAGATATAACTGATTCTAATAAAAACACTCACCTACTTTCAGTTATTTCATGCCATAGCAAATTCCTATTTTTTTTAAGTACAGTTGCTACTAAATTCTTATTAAATATCCAGCAAGTACACATAGGATACAGCCCAGGTTCCAACTCTCAGTTTTAACACTTAATAAATACATGAACTTGGCTTTCGTAACTATCTGCCTCAATTTCCTTATCTATAAAATGATATTGTGAAGATTAAACTAGTTAAAATATAGTACTTACAAATGTGCCTAGGGGCTCAAGATATCACTCCCTAAATCATTCATTATACTAAGTACCATGACAATAAAAATGGAGTTTGTCGAAAATGAACCAAGCACAGTGGCACATGCCTGTAATTCCAGCAACTTGGAGCTGGGCGTGGTGGCTCAAGCTTGTAATCCCAGCACTTTGGGAGGCTGAGATAGGAGAATTCCAAGTTCAAAGCCAGCCTCAGCAAAGGTGGGGCGCTAAGCAACTCAGTGAGACCCTGTCTCTACAAAAAACACAAAATAGGGCTGGGGATGTGGCTCATTGGTCAAGTACCCCTGAGTTCAATCCCCAGTACCAAAAAAAAAAAAAGTGTCTCATCCCTCTAACAAATACATTCTTTGTGCCTCTACAGGTTTTGTTTTTGAAACTGGAGGTTGGACCCAGGAACACTTGGTCACTGAGCTACAGGCCCAGCCCTTTTTACTTTCTTTTTAATTTTGAGACAAGGTCTTTCTAAATTGTAGAAGGTCTCACTAAATTGCTGAGGCTGGTCTTGGTCTAGAAGCTAGAATTTTCCTGCCTTAGCACGCCAAGTTGCTAGAATTCACAAGCATGTGCACCTGCCTATAGGCTGTTTTTAAAACATTGCATTCTTCCCCAAAGGAAAACAGTATTATCTTCTATAACATCCAATTTGTTAATTTTGGGGGGGAAAGCTGTATGTACAGATGAAAAAGAACACAATACCAGAAAGAAGGCAGAGGAAAATCTACCACACTCCTGACTTTATGGTAGGGTCATCCATTGGGAGCAAAGGAGAAACATCATTCACTTCCCCTCCCTTTCTTAATCAACAAAGCCTCCTACAGACAACTAGCAATCAGTATCTCCAAACAGTAAGCGCTGGATGGACTATCTAATTAGCATAATAAAAATTATATTTAAAATAACTACTCAAGTCAGGAGTGGTGGTTTCAATCCCTTAGCAATGTACTCTGCATTTCAATGTTTTCATCTGTAAAACGGGGTGAATACCTCATATAGCTATTAAGAGGACAAGATAAATAATATACATAACACCAATCCTATCACTTAGTAATTGCTGGATATATTTTGGTGTTCCACTGCCTTTTCCCAGAGTGCTTCCATTAAGCCCAGCCTCACTTGTGACAGATTAATTTTCCTTAGAATTTTCAGGGCAACAAGGAAAGGATTCAAACAGCCCCCTTTATTTTAAAAATTTTACTGCATAAAATTAATATGAGACAGTCATAAAGACTTCAGGTTAATACAAGGCTATTCCTCCTTGGACCATAAAATTATTTTTCTTGGATTTGAACCTTGAAAGCAACAGGACTGATTTACCACCTCAAGTGCAGCGAGAACTGACCACTCTGGAGGAAAGCTGAGTTACTCAAACATTCCCAACACTCTTAGGGTATAAAAACATAGGAAACAATTTGACCAGGGTCAAACAATTTGACAGTGACCACACAAACCCTGCCTTTGCAACATAGGTGAGTAAAGCATGACCAATGGTCTTATGTAAATTAAAATTCAACATAATCTCCCAAATTGGCAGCAAACAAACCCAAGTACTATAAATTATCTCAGAACTAGAAATTATCTCACATAATTTTTTTCCAGTACTTGAAAATTGAATCCAGGGGCTCTCTACCAGTCCTTTTCCCAATTTTGTAAAATTTTAAGACAGGGTCCTGCTAAATTGCCAAAGCTAGCTCAAGAAACCGCAGTCTCTCAAATTGCTTAGATTCAAATTGCTTGGCTTGCAGGCATGTGCTTTGCACCATTTATCTCACATTAAGTTTTCACATCTGTTACCAGCTCGCACTACCAAAATTAAATGTATAAAATAAAATGCCCAAATAGACACTAACAAAGTTTATGTTACAATTTTTCCACTTTAAAAATCGACAAAAAGGGGCTGGGACTGTAGCTCAGCGGTAGAGCGCTTGCCTCGCATGCGTGAGGCCCTGGGTTCGATCCTCAGCACCACATACAAAGCAATAAAATAAAGACATTGTGTCCATCTACAATTAAAAAAAAAAAAAATCGACAAAAAAGGGAGGGATCTCTGGGGAAAAAAATAACCCAACGAAACAAACTTATCCAAAGTTGAAAGACTATTTTTTCTTCAATAGAAGTACAATTTCTTTTATTTTTCTTTTGAACAACTTTGAAAATCAAAAACAAAACAACACCGCCCCCACCCCCCAAAAAAACCACGATGCATTATCTGTACCAATTACTTTCTTTTTGCAATACTGGAGATTGATGCCAGGGGTGGTCTGTCATTGAACTACCCTCCAGATATTTTTTTTTAAGGTTGAGACAGAGTATCACTAAATTGCAAAAGGTGGCCTCAAACTTCTGATCCTCCTGCCTCAGCCTAGCTGCTGGGATTACAGGTGTGCACCACCACTCCCAGCTTGTACTAGTTACACATTGTAATGACTATTTCAAAATTCTTCCATATCTTAAAAAAACTCATTGTGAAAAAATGAGCATATGGCCCTTACTGCAAACCTAACATAAAAGAATCAATACTACAGCAGAGACACTAAATGCTGACATAGAATCTACGGTTCAATATAGATAAGGGCCATGGTGAAATGAAAATAAGAACATTAATATAGAAGCATTGCTAAAAGGTCATACCAAAATCAGCTGTGATCCATAACATATTTTAGTCAGTACCCAATAATGTGTTAGGTCAATACCTAAATAATTATTTAATTTCTCTCAATGTAGGTTCATCTGTAAAACTGGGAAACAGTTCTTACTAAACCCCAATGATGCTCCGAGGACACATGATTATAAATCCATGTCCTATAATAAATCCTTATACAATGAACTTGGACTATACTAGAATGTCTTTGGCAAAAATTTGATAGAGGGGGCTGGGGATATAGCTTAGTAGAGTGCTGGCCTTGCATGCACAAGGCCCTGAGATTCCATCCACGGCACCACAAAAAACAAACAAACAAACAAAAAAAAAAACTGTAGTCCAAAATTCTTGATACCCATCAACGGTACTTTTGTTTTTGGTACCATGGACTGAACCCAGGGGCACTTAACCACTGAGCCACATCCTTTTTTATTTTGGGGGAATACCAGGTATTGAACTCAGGGGCACTCAACCAATGAGCCACATCCCCAGCCCTATTTCGTATTCTACTTAGAGGCAGGGTCTCAATGAGTTGCTCAGTGCCTCACCATTGCTGAGGCTGGCTTTGAACTCAGATTCTCCTGCCTCATCCTCCTTCTCTATTAAGGGCTGCTGGGATTATAGATGTGCACCACCACACCCGGCTCACTCTTAAAACCACTGAAGTAAATATCAATCTGTTCCACTGTTATCTTCCAATAAACAGCTAGGCCATTAATCAGATCTTTCAAATCTCAAATGACTCACGAATTCAAGATACCAAACCTACCACTTGCCACTTAAATTTTAGGGATATGGAATTGTGCTAATCTAAATAAAATTCTTTTCAAAAGATAACACTACTGCCACCACTAATTTTTCCTAAACTGCTGACCCCGTGCTCTATCTACAATCACCCAGTTTCAGTCTTCTCATAAGCCATGACATACCTGTACAGCAGTTGGCTGGGGCTATGCTGCAGCCTGCAACCAAATAAAGTGAAGCTAACTGGAACTGAACCAATGGTCATTTTGCAAGGACACTTGAACTTTGAAGCACTTTGTAAATGGCTACTTATTTCTAATAATACTCCTGTTAAGTTTCAGTATTGAGTCATCCAAGTTTCATTGCAAACTATGTCACCTTAAAACAAGAAAGGTACAAGATAGTTCCCTTTAAAAAAGCTTTAAAAACTGGAAGAGGTTCCTCAAAACAGCTAACCTGCCACAGATAACTTGGAATCATTACTTTACATGATATCACTGACTTTGAACAGCTGTGGGTTAGAATCTTAGGATTTATTTATTTATTTGGTACCAGAGATTGAACTCAGGGGTACAGGACCACTAAGCCATATCCTCAGCCCTATTTTGTCCTTTATGTAGACACAGGGTCTCACTGAGTTGCTTTGCACCTTGCCCATTGCTGAGGCTGGGTTTGAACTCACGATCCTCCTGGCTCAGCCTCTCAAAGTGCTAGGATTATAAGCATGCACCACTGCGCTCAGCAGAATCTTAGGTTTTAAAGCCCAACAAATTCAAAACTGTACAAGTGAGATTTTAAGTTATGGGCTTATGGTCTCATTATTAAAATAGCTAACTCTTATACTGTACTATATCTCAAGTACAGTACTAAGTGCTTTACACCTATTTCCTCCTTTATTCCTAACAAGAAACCTGAAACAGCAAGATCAAGTAATTTGCCCCAGGTCAGGCAGCAATTAAGTGACAAAGTTAGAACTTATCCAAGCAGTCTGGCTTCACAATCTATATTCCTAAACCACCAGGCCCCACTGCGTCTCTACACAGTTTGAACCAGTTCAGGGCTCTTCCAACACAGTGGGGTTGAGTTTTCCAATGTGAGAAATTAATCCTCCATAGTCCTTTTTCCCAATTCCACCATCACAAATGAACTGCAAGCCGGTAACTAGGAAGAACTTCTTAATTCTTCCTGTCTGCAACCTTAGGTAATCTAAGTTTTACATTCAATATATATAACCCGGATTAGAAAACTCAAAGATGCAGTGGCCAGTCTGGAAAGAAGTTTCTTAGCCGGGCGTGGTGGCTCACGTCTACAATCCCAGCACTTAGGGAGGCTGAGACAGGAGAATCGTGAGTTCAAAGCCAGCCTCAGCAACGGCGAGGAACTAAGCAACTCAGTGAGACCCTGTCTCTACATAAAACAACATAGGGCTGGGGATGTGGCTCAGCGGTCGAGTGCCCCTGAGTTCAATCCCCAGTACCAAAAAAAAACCAGAAGTTTCTCACCGCCTAAAACATAAGAAATTATGCCACCAGTACTTTTTCTGAGAACAACAAACATCTTTTGTACTTTTATGACGCCTAAAGTGATGAAACTGAGTTAAAAACAGGAACGGTCGTGTTTTTTCCCCCAGCTGTTTCTAATTTACTCGTGGAGAAGGGAGAATATGAATCCGAATGAATACGATAAATAGGTGAAGAGAAAACTGGAGCTGAGGGGTTTTACTCCACCTCTCCAAAGTAGGGAAGCTTAGACTCGGGCCCCCTGTGTTGGAACTTACAACCAGTATCACACACCACTTCTGCCCTGGCCAACTCCAGGGCCTCCCAGGCTTCAGGGAGGTGGCTACGTGGCGCTTGGAGGCATTTCGCCCACAGGACAGGAGGGGGTATCCCCAGCAGGGGGCAGCCCCTCGCCCTGGGCCCTGCGACAGGGGGCGCCCGGAGTCAGCAGGAGCCTCCCTAGGATCTCGGAGGAGGGCAAACTCTGAGACGGCTTACCCGGAGCCTCTGTGAACTGAGGGCCTGCCTGCGCCCCTCAGCCTCTGCGACCGGCCCTGCCAAGCCCGCCTCCCGGCCTTCAAGGATCAGCCTGCACACCAGGGACTGTACCCGACGCCTCAGGCAAATGCACCCACGGCGGACCAATCCTCTGCGAACCACTCACCATGTTGAGGGGTCCTTCCATTACTTCCATAGACCCCGGCGTAAGCGGCGGCCTGAGGAAGGAGAGCGGCGGCGCCAGGGCACATGGAGGGGAGTAGAAGAGAGCGAAGCAGCCTTGGAGACAGCCGCCCCTCAGCGCGCCCAGGGAGCGAGTGGTGGGCGCACAGGGAGCAACAACCACACCACTTCCTCCTCCGGCGCTGTGCCGCGGGCCCGCCCCCTGCGCCGCTGCCGTGGCCACGCACGACGTCGTGACGTCACTCGCCGGCGGCCGGTTCAAGGTGGGAGTGAGGACAAGGAGTAGGTGGGGCTCACGGAAGGCGGGGCACCAGCTTATGGAGGCTTGGGGGTGGTTCCCCGTCTCCACACACAAAACATCTTCTGAAAGGGTACTCAGACTTTTTGTGAGGAGGTGCAGCCTTGTTAGTACCTTAAGATGGCTATCTTCTAATACTGACTTCTTTCATTTCCTTCTAGCCTGACTTTTATGTAAATTCACTCTGCTTAGCTACATCCTCCTTTGCTCTCCTGTACCCACCTTTATCCTGGTACCTGTTGATGTTTTCAAAAAGTAAATCTGAGGGTTGGGGTTGTAGCTCAGTGGTAGAGTTCTTGCCTAGCACGTGTGAGACACTGCGTTCGATCTTCTACACCACATAAAAATAAATAAAACAAAAGTATTGTGTTTGTCTGCAACTAAAAAAAAACAACAACTAAAAACAAAAAAGCAAATTTGAGCAAAGTTCAACCATACACTGAACTGGACCGCGATGGAAGTTAACGTGAATGAGTTAGGGCTCTGCCTTCAAGTTGAACACAGACTAATAAAATATTATGGGTTGCAGCCGGGCGCGGTGGTGCAAGCCTGTAATCCCAGCACTTTGGGAGGCTGACAAGAGAATCAGGAGTTCAAAGCCAGCCTCAGCAACGGCGAGGCGCTAAGCAACTCAGTGAGACCCTGTCTCTACATAACACAAAATAGGGCTGGGGATATGGCTCAGTGGTCGAGTGCCCCTCAGTTCAATCTCCAGTACCAAAAAATAATAATAATAATATGGGTTGCAAATAGCCAAATATAATGATGCATTTAACAATTATGTGCCAAGCCATAGCATAAAATTCTGTCTTGGAATTTACTGACAAATAGATGTGATTTAAGCTGCGACCAGAGCTGTGATGGAGAATAACCAAGATGTAATTGGGTGGTGAAGGAAAGTTTCTCAGGAGTGCGGTTTTTCAGATGGAACCTTAAAGAGGCAGCTAAGCAAAAAGCCTTTCCAGCAAAGGACATGTAGTGCATCTCTAGGCTGGAAAAACAAAACAAAAAAGCTGGAGCATCCATACTATGCTAGAGACAGACAAAAGATGTCAAAGAAGTGAGCAAATGCACAGCCAGACATTTTGATAAATGCTTATAATCTCAGCTACTTCAGAGGCTGAGGTAGGAAGATAACAAGTTCAAGGCCAGCCTCGTCAATTTTATCAAGACCCTGTCTCAAAACAAAAAGGGTTGGGAGCCGGGCGCGGTGGCGCAAGCCTGTAATCCCAGCACTTAGGGAGGCTGACACAGGAGAATCGCAAGTTCAAAGCCAGCCTCAGCAATGGCGAGGTGCTAAGCCACTCAGTGAGACCCTGTCTCTACATAAAACACAAAATAGGGCTGGGGATATGGCCCAGTGGTCGAGTGCCCCTGAGTTCAATCCCCAGTACCAAAAAAAAAAAAAGGGCTGGGGATGTAGCTTAGTGCTTTAAAATAGGTTAATACATCTGGGCGTGGTGTCACACGCCTGTAATCCCAGCACTTTGGGAGGCTGAGACTGGAGAATCACGAGTTCAAAGCCAGCCTCAGCAATGGGGAGGTGCTAAGCAACTCAGTGAGACCCTGTCTCTAAATAAAACACAAAATAGGGCTGGAGATGTGGCTCAGGGACAAGGGCCTCTAAATTCAATCCCAGTATCAAAAAAAAAAGTAGGTTAATACAAGCACATGAATGGCTTTAAGTGAGTACATCTCTTCCTTCTTCCCTTCCCTTCCTCGCTCCTGCGCTCGCTCGCTGGCTCTCTCTCTCTTTCTTTCTTTCTGTCTTTCTTTCTTCTTGTCTTTCTGTCTTTCTTTCCTTTCTTTATCAAGGATTGAACCCAAGGGTGCTTAATCACTAAGCTATATCCTCAGCCCTTTTTATTTTTTATTTTGAGACAAGTTCTCACTAGGTTGCCTACAGCCTCACTAAATTGCTAAAGCTGACTTCAAATCTGTGATTCTCCTTCCTCAACCTCCCAAACTGCTATGATTACAGGTGTGTGCCACTGCCCCTGGCTCTTAAGTACAATCTTAATACATAATAAAGCATTTAAATTTTATCCCAATGTGCATTGGGAAATAAGTGAAAAAAGATTTTTGTTTTTCTTGTTTTTTGTTTTGTTTTGTTTCATTTTTTGCAATGCTAGGGATGGAACCCAGAGCCTCAGGCATCCTAAGCAAACACTTTACCACTGATCTATACCCCAGGCCCAAGTGAAGGATATTATTATTATTATTATTATTATTATATGAACCCAGGGGCCTCGTTAAGTTGTTTGGGGCCTTTGCTAAATTGCTGAGACTGGCCTTGAAACTTGTGATCTTCCTGCCTCAGCTCCTGAATTGTTGGGATTACAGGTATGCAACACTGCACCTGGCCCAAGTAAGGAATAACCCACTTTAACTTACAGTTTTTAAAAGATTACTTTCCCTGCAATTTGGAAAAGAATTGTAGGGGGACTCTAGTAAAAGAGCAAAAATAAACTAATTGATTAAATTATTCATTGAAGCAGCTTAGACTGAATGGATTAGCAGGGGAGATCCATGAGCAGCATGCATGAGCCTTCATTCTTCAAAGCAATTGTTTTGGGGGTGGTGTTGGTGATATGGGGCTGAGCATAGTTGCCTTCCAAAGTTAGTATTTCTTCCATGTTCCAAAAAAATGTAAGAGAAGTAGATGTACTCAAAATGTATTTGGGGGCACAGAGTTGAAAGGCCTTGCTTATGGATTAAAAGACAGAGTGCCTTGGAGAAGGAATCTGTTTGGTGCTAAGTGTGAGGAATAGAAAGTCTGGTAGTCCATTTTCAGAATATAGCATTCAGCCTTAATTGGATCCAATTGTAGCCATTTTAATTATAGCCTTCCCTTTGCCTGCCCTAATTTTAAAATTAGCCAATCCCAATCCCATGGATTGTACCCCTGAGTTCTCCAATCAGGGCAAAGGGCAGCACTGTTTTAGGGCTATAAGTAGGTGGACTGCCCAGGTGTTTTTGCTAGCCAGGTTTGGTATCAGGCCCTCCTGGCAGGAGCAAACTTTGCCTTGCCCACCCACTTCTGAGCACTCGTTGGATTTCATATGGCACCATGGTATTTTTAACATAAGAGAGACAAGCACCTTTAAGGGTCAAACCCCTATATTAACACACCTTCAAAGTGGTCTTTCAGCCAGGCCTGGTGACACACACAGGTAATCTCAGTGACTTGGGAGGCTGAGGCAGGAGTATATCGAGTTCTAGGCCAGCCTCAACAACTTTGTGAGGCCCTAAGCATCTTAGTGAGAACTTGTCTCAAAAAAAAATAAGAAGCAGTCAGGCGCAGTGGCGCAAACCTGTAATCCCAGCACTTAGGGAGGCTGAGACAGGAGAATCGCGAGTTCAAAGCCAGCCTCAGCAATGGTGAGGCGCTAAGCAACTCAGTGAGACCCTGTCTCTACATAAAACACAAAATAGGGCTGGGGATGTGGCTCAGTGGTTGAGTGCCCCTGAGTTCAATCTCCAATACCAAAAAATAAATAAAATAAGAAGGGATATAGCTCAGTGGTAAAGTATACTTGGGTTAAATGCCCAGTACACACCCCCTACACACTCATTTGGGAATATAGAAAAAGAATGATATACTACTGAGTCTCAAAGGAGAAGCACCCAACTGGACAAGGTGGCACACATGACTATTGAGACTGAGGCAGGAGTGCAATGGTCCACTTCATGCTCCGAATGTAGCCCTTGCTGCTCTGCCACTGAGGCTTATTTTTATTTATTTATTTATTTTGGGGGGGGTACTGGGGATTGAACTCAGGGGCTCTCGCCCACTGAGCCCCATCCCCAGCCCTATTTCGTGTTTTATGTAGAGACAGGGTCTCACTGAGTTGCTTAGCACCTCGCCATTGCTGAGGCTGGCTTTGAACTCGCGATTCTCCTGTCTCAGCCTCCCTAAGTGCTGGGATTACAAGTGTGAGCCACCGTGCCTGGCTAAGGCTTATTTTTAAATGGACATTTTTTGTCTTCTTCCTAATCTTAGAGGAAATAAGATTACCCTTCTTCCCCATCCTAGCCCGAGTTATCAGTTCTTGAGCACACACCCATCTCAGAAATGAAGTAATTCAGATTTCCGGAGATGGATCCAGATGATCTAAGAAATCTCCCAAATTAACAAGGTATTGTGACCCCCATTAAGGCACACCTAGAATGTAGCCTTTGAATCACCTCTTCAAAAACCCTCTGTTTCCCCTGGATAGATAGAATCACAGACTCTGGGACAGGAGTCACTTGTGTTTCTCCTTTGCTAACAAAGCAATAAAATATTCTTTTTCCTTTTTCTCAAAAAACATGTCCTCATTATTGTATTGGCATCGCGGACAAGGAGCAAGCTTTCAGTAACATAAGGATGGCAAATTTGAGACCAGCCTCACCAATTTAGGGAGACCATAGCAACTTAGTGAGACCCTGTCTCAAAATAAAAAAATAAAAAGGACTGAGGATGCAGCTTGGTGGTAAAGCACTTCTGGGTTCAATCCCCAGTGGGGGACAGGGGTGAGAAAGAGAGCACCCAAGAACTTCTGGAATGCAGGAAACACCCATGAACATTTGAGATGCAAAACAAACTAGCAGGCAACCCACCCATGCCTGCAAAAAGTAACAGGATACAAGGACCATGAGCAAGAGCTAGAAAAACTGGTGTGAAATTGTGTAATAGCTCTGTCTTCTGTAGTTCAGCCTGTAGCTATTGTCCCTCTATAAATATTAACACCCCAGACCAATGGGTTGCTGTCCCTCTCTCTAAAGATGGCCTGCATTCTCCCTTGAATGTGTATCTGCTTTCCTAAATAAATCTGTGTCTCTGACTGGCCTGCACTGAAATTCTATTCCTTCGTGTATGCCAAGGACTCCACTTGTCCTGAGTCAAAGTCCCCTCTCTGAGACCTACTTTTGGTACTGGAGATTGAACTCAGGAGCACTCGACCACTGAGCCACATCCCCAGCCCTATTTTGTTTTATGTAGAGACAGGGTCTCACTGAGTTGCTTAGCACCTCCCCGTTGCTGAGGCTGGCTTTGAACGCAATTCTCCTGTCTTAGTCGCTCTTTTTCTTTTAGGCTCCTAGAATAAACTTGGAGCATTATTCATATTCAACTGATCTTGCCCAGAAGCCATTTGTAAGTGTTCTTCTCTGCCACTTTAACCTTTCAAAACATGCTCTATTGTAACAGTGGTCCATATTATGTTTTGAATATTACCCTTTGCTGCTCTGCCAGTGCAACTTTTTTTTTTTTTTTTTGTTACTGGGGATTGAACTCAGAGGTACTCGACTGCTGAGCCACATCCCCAGCCCTATTTTGTGTTTTATGTAGAGACAGGGTCTCACTGAGTTGCTTAGCACCTCGCCCTTGCTGAGGCTGGCTTTGAACTCGCGATTCTCCTGTGTCAGCCTCCCTAAGTGCTGGGATTACAGGCTTGAGCCACCGCCCCGGCTGCAACTTATTTTTAAAATAGACATGTTTCTCTTCCTCTCTCCCTGCTCCTCCCTAATCTCTCCCTCTCCCTAATCCCTGAGGAAACAGGTTTAGCTTTCTTCCCCATCCTAGGCAGAGTTATCTGTCCCTGAGTACATACCCACCACAAGAATGAAATAATTCAGACTTTGGGGATGGCACCAGAAGATTTCAGAAATGACTATCTCCCAGTCGGGTGCGGTGATGCAAGCCTGTAATCCCAGCACTTAGGGAGGCTGAGACAGGAGAATCTCGAGTTCAAAGCCAGCTTTAGCAAGGGCGAAGTGCTAAGCAACTCAGTGAGATCCTGTCTCTACATAAAACACAAAATAGGGCTGGGGATGTGGCTCTGAAAGACCCGAGCTAAATAAACCCATGACAGGCTTCAGACTCTCCAGAAAAACTAGTAGGCCTGAGTTTAGATCCCAGGAAAAGCCACACATTGCTCAAGGCTAAAGCCACTCTTGGACCACCCTCAGAGCAAATCAAAAGAGGTTAAAAATTATACACCTGGCATTCCTGAGGTCTGAGTCAGGGTCTAGGAGATTATAGGTAGTTACTTTGTACAAACTAGCCAATCACTCACTGCTTGCCCATATCCCATGTGGGCCCTTTAAACTCACCTGTAGTTGGTCATTTTCAAAAGATTCTCTAAGGTCATGATTGGGTCCCGCCAAATGTAATGAACACCCCCCAGATTCTGAATGGTCAATATTGTCACCATAGGTGCTGAACGATTGTAATTGGTGCTTGTGTAAAGATGGGATGCATATGTCATGTCCACTGCCACCATCTGTCCCCTCCCCCTGTAAAAACTTGTTCAGCCATTGTTGGGGCGCACCTCCCTACCCACTGTGTCAGTGAAGGTGTGCGGTCCCTGCTCGAGCTTGTAATAAAGACCCCCTTATGTGATTGCATTGGAATGGGACTCCTGGTGGTCTCGTGAGCTTGGGCATTACAGAATTACTTCTTTAAAAGCCACCTGTTCCTGATAATGGGCAGAATCATAACCTTTGGGACAAAAGTCCTCTGTGTTTCTCCTTTGCTAACAAAGTAATAAACCTTTTTTCTTTTTCTCAAAACCATGTCCTCAGCCGGGCGCGGTGGCTCACGCTTGTAATCCCAGCACTTAGGGAGGCTGAGACAGGAGAATCGCGAGTTCAAAGCCAGCCTCAGCAATGGCGAGGCACTAAGCAACTCAGTGAGACCCTGTCTCTACATAAAACACAAAATAGGGCTGGGGATGTGGCTCAGGGGTCGAGTGCCCCTGAGTTCAATCCCCGGTACC